>OZ038452.1:29897257-29926017 GCA_964036195.1 Sphaerolaimus hirsutus
GGCTGGTAACCATCACAAATCGCCCACCTATATATTAATCCCAGAGGTTACTCAGCTATCTATTCATCAGGGGCAATGCTTTGGCGACTATCCCCTGAAACCGCCCCCTCCAAATCGGCCAGGGACAATTTTTGAGAATTAAATTTCAAACCTTCAAAATCACTAATTCATGTTCCTATTGCGTATTTTCAGGTAATCTTGTACTATAAATACCCCGGGAGATTTATTGTTTCACAGCGGAAATTTTGAAGTGGGGTTAAACAAGGGGGGTATTCTGAAGGGGTGTGTAACACATGCAGATGTGAAAAAATGCAACAATAACCACATATAAGAGTCTATAGACTAACCATATTTCTATTTTTATGTTGGTCACAATAATCGACCCGTCACAAGTAGGGTTGGGTTGGCCGATGTTTTTGTTTAAACGTTTTTTTAAAAAAAAAAAAAACGTTTTTTTTTTTTTTAAAACATGACGTCCGAAATGTTTTTTTTTTTAAAAAAACATCGGCCAAAATTTTTAGTACTAAGCACTAGGTATTTTGCAAAATTTTTGCGCGCAAGCGCGCAATTTCACACACAAATTGACATTGATGGTTGTTTTCATTGGTTTTGTTGCATTTTTAGTATCAAAACATCCATTTCTATGTGCTACCATGGGTGAATAAGCCGACATATGTTGCTGTAATATATAATATTGAGGTAATGTGCTTCCATGTACCTCCACAGTGTGTAACTTCACTCCAAAGTAACAACCTCCTTTTATAACCTTGTTTGATCACCATTCCGTGCCAAACTTTACCTGAAGTCACGAACATTCGACTATAAGGCGATATACGAACGATATGTCGACGAAAAATGGATATTTTTGACACAAATCACCACTTATAATGCTATCCCATGGCTCCACAGCCATTATATGGTCATATTTAACATCACAGAGTATTGCCAGTGTCTGATATACCTATATATGTTGACACTAGGTCATATCTGGGAGCTTTTAAAAAAAAACGTTTAAAAAAAAAAAAAACATCGAGTTAAAAAAAAAACGTTTTTTTTCCAACCCTAGTCACAAGTAATGTCACATACTTTATAAAAACGTGTACACTGAATTGCGAAGGGCAGTTACAAAAGCAGCTACCTAGGTGCATTTCAGCTATGATTCCAAACGTTTCGGAAACATGTATGGATATGAATACTAAGTTTAAAAGTCCCATTCCACTCATTTTCATATTTACTGTGGTATTCAGTTTAGGTTTAGTTGAGGTAGGTTTTTATCAATTGAATGCACGACTTGTAATAGGTACCGTATTTCCTCGAAATACCCCCCCCCCCTCGTTTGACCCCCCTCTCGAGACCACTATGAAACAATCACCCCCCCCTCGAAACACCCCCCCCAGATTGAGTGTAAAGAGAACGTACATGACAAATGCTGCAATTTGTGTTCTGCGTAGTGCAGAACACACGTTAAAACGTTAAAATGTCGGAATCACGTGAGCCCATCTACGTACTACTATTAGTCTACAGGACTCATTCCGAATGTATACCCGCCCCGAATGTATACCCGCACCGAATGGAAGCATACCCGCTCCGAAGGTAAGCCCGGCCCGAAGGTAACTGATGCTACCTTCGGGCCGGGCTAACCTTCGGAGCGGGTATGCTTCCATTCGGGGCGGGTTTACATTCGGGGCGGGTTTACATTCGGAGAGGCACAGGCTCAGTCTATACATGTCAGTTATTGATGAATGTTTCTACCCCAGCGCACATCACAAACAACGGTTTTGTACTACCATATCAAAAATAATGGCGCAATAATACCCCCCCCCCTCGTTTAACCCTCCCCCCTCTCGGGAGCACTATGAAACAATCACCCACCCCCGGGGGGTATTTCGAGGAAATACGGTATACAGATATTTACAAATTGAGTATCTACGGGACCACTAAACGCTGGGAACGCTTTTAATAT
Organism: Sphaerolaimus hirsutus; assembly: GCA_964036195.1. Classification (NCBI taxonomy): domain Eukaryota; kingdom Metazoa; phylum Nematoda; class Chromadorea; order Monhysterida; family Sphaerolaimidae; genus Sphaerolaimus; species Sphaerolaimus hirsutus. The sequence goes on from OZ038452.1 coordinate 29,899,221, forward strand.
GCCCTCAAGTGCCAAATTAACTCGACCTAATTATTTGTCGGGCAGTGTGCTTGTATTCAATTATATATTTTTGTATGTAAATATTTTGCAATTACTCAAAATAGCTTTTGATATTGCCCGATGAATAAATAAAATATCTACCTAAAAGACATATTTTCACTGTGAGCGAAAGTCATGAGATGCATGTTTTAGAAGCATTTTCCTAAAACTCATAATTTTTGAAACTCGAAAAACGAGTTTTCATCTTCTCAATTTTTGTACCGTTTTTTTATCAGGGCATATCATAGAACTCAAAATCACGTAAATAAATGATGGAACTCAAAATTCCCACAAACAATAAATGATTCATTGGGCGGGGGTGGGGGGGGGGAATGTGTGTGAAAAACGCAACAATAAAAATTATTAGTCACGCAAACCCGGAAACGAACGCATTTTGTAAACAAAATGTAAATAGATCTATCGTTCATCGATAGATTTCAATCGATTATCGCATATTGCTCGTTTTTATGAATCACCAAAAACAAATTTGCGTGAAATGCGGCGTATAAAAACGAGAGAACGCGCTTAAAAAGTAAATCATTTAAAATTCGACTTGATTTTTAGTCACTTTTTGCAAGAAACACTTAAAAATGAAGTACTTTTTGCTGGCGGTCACTTTTCTGGGTGTCATGGCTGTATCCCATGGGAAACCCGCGAATGCTGAAGAAGCATTTTACGTGAGTTTTTCATATATTTTTTCGCACTTTAACTTCAGTTCACTAGATACACTTTACAATGAAAGTTACCATATCCCAATTGAATACAAATGACAAAAATTCCCAAGCGCATTAATTTTCTCCACTGTGGGTGAATTTGGTGCGCAATGTTTCACCTTTTTTATTCAATAAATTACGGTAGCGTTCCATGGGATTATAACTTTCAGTTCGATTAGTATACGATGTGCATTTTATGCATGTTCTTCCAATTTTTTGGGGTGCGCAAATCTATCTGAACTGCACAGTTGTTAAAATGTACGTAGGTACATATAGCTACTCGAAAAATACGCGTACGCGAGTACGCGGTAAATACATACTTATACCATTTACATGGTACTTTGAAAAAGTAATATACTTAAGTTCAAAAGTACACGCGTACATACAGAGAAAATGTATTTTTGGTTGCTAAAATCACAATTTTCTGTTGCTAAAATAAGAATTTTTTGAATAAATCATTTTTTTTAAAGAATACTTAATAATCACTAAAAACGACATCTATTATGTTTTCCAGTGTAAAACTCATTCTCACATGTAAAAAGTAGTAGCTTTTACGTTTTCCGGGGGAAAAGTACTCGCTTTTACATTTTCCTGGGGCAAAATATTTTACTCACATTTACGCATCAGTACGAGTAAAAAAAGTATTTTACATTTTCTATACTTTTTGGTGAGTAAAAAATAAATACTTACATTTAAATATAAATACTTTTTAAAAAAAGTTCAGTAATTATAACAACTCTGCTGAACTGATACAAATTCCGAGATCATTCGACAAAATACGGTAATATCATCCCAAAAATTGTCGCGCAGGAATGCTGGCTGTGCGCCAACAAATCCGTGCAAGAATTCATGAGCGCCACTTGTCGCAACCAAGAAAACTTCACTCTGCAAAAAGCGGAGTGCACTTTTTTCGTGGCAAATTTGGCCGGAAATAAATGCGACAGTTGCGACGGAGAAATTCTGGAGCGATCCGCGCGGCAATATTGCAACTTTTTAATAGCACACGGCGCCAAAGAAGGCAGTGACGTCATCGAATGGTGCATTTTGCACTGGGATTGAGTGATCTAAATATTGCCGCCGCGCACGCTAGTTTACTGCCAGTCAACTGAAAAATTAGTCAACTCATAAATCGACTTTGAATGGCATTTGAGTTGACTGAAAGGTGTTCGTCAACTACTACAGTTAACGGATAGTAAAAATAGATGATCCTAGTAAACTCAAATGCGTGGTGGGAGGCTGGCGCCAGTTTCGCGAAATGAGAAGTGAAATGGCAAAAGCGAAGAGAAATTACCTACTTTTTTTTGCTTCGGTGTTGCCAATTCACTTGCCGTTTCACTTCGCCCTTGCTATTTCACTTCTCACTTCTCATTTTGCGGAACTGTCCCCAGATTTGAGTTTACGAAAGTGTCATTAGTAAACTAGTGTGCGCAGCGACATTGCGTAGTAGCTGATTGAAATTACATTGAAACAAGTCTAATCAACTGTACTACAATAGGCTGCAAGGCTTAACTAAATGCTTAACACCAGTCACGTTTTTTCCGCACAGTTGACAAGTGACATGACAAGTGGTAGGTCAATTGACAAGTCGTCTTATCAGTGACAAGTGCTTCCATTCACCATTTGCTTGTCACTTAAAACCATCATGATACTTAGCACTTTTATTGTCACTTGTCTACTTGCGAAATAGGTCCATTGGGGGCAGTCCCACATCCTGTATAGTTTAAAATGTCATGCAATATTTTTCATTTAAATAAGAAGTATATTACCTACCGTATTTCCTCGAAATACCCCCCTCAAAATGGCCACTATGAATTTATTAGCCCCCCCCCCCAAATTGAGTGTACAGAGAACATACATGACAAAACTGCGGTTTTTGATTCGGGCATCGCAAAACACACGTTAAAAACTATGAATTGTTACGTTAGAACAGTGTTACATGCTTATATAAGTCAATACTCTTATATATAGCGGTTATTGTTGCATTTTTCTACGTCTGCGTACGTTTCAGACGACAATTTAGATCTGGAATTTCAAAAAATTTCTGGCGAAATAATAAGCCCCCCCCCCCTCGTTTAACCCCCCTCAAAATTCTCACTCTGAAACAATTACCCCCCGGGGGTATTTCGAGGAAACTTTTAACATTTTGCAACAAATCATGTCATGTAACTTTAAACATTTTGCATGACAATCGACAATTCGTACGAAATTTTCCATGACAATTCGCACTTCACTTGACACTTTACAGAGTGCGGGACTCCCCCAGATGGCAAATGGATACTTTTTCAAGTGATAAGCTGAATTAAGAAAGTGACAACTATTTAGATGTACGTGAAAATACTCTTCCCTGAGGCACTCCCCTTAGCAATGTAAAAAATCATATAAAGTTTCATGCGATGTGAAACAGTCATGTGAAAAAAAAAAATTTATTCGGCACATGTTATTTTTCAGGATCTAGGAATGCCACCTGGTTTACTAAAAGGTTAAAATGTCTAAATCCATACTATACTCGGCGTACGTGATACTTTGCCCTCGCACTGATTTATGTCTCGTGTTGGAAGCGTGCCAATGATTAATCAATCATGCGATTTCCGTGAAATATGAAAAAAATTCATCGATGTGAATATGTTAATGAATAACATTATAACAACAATCAATTGTGTCATCTTTTTATGAAACTCGGACGCGTTAACGATCGTTGGCATACTTCCAGCGGGAACCACGCGTGCAGGGTGAAAGTAACCGGAGTATACCTAGTTTGATACACTATGAATCGCAAGCATAGTGACCATTTGCATGCAAGATACATTTCAAGTAAATAATTGAATCTTCGAGTGGGTAAATACCATCAATATTAAAAGTGGGTGAATTAATTTACAAGTGCTTATATATTCACGCAAAGTGCACGCGCACTACGACATACGATGGAAAACAGCCGTATTATTTATCCTTCGAGAAAAGTTAACCAAATTGTTCACCTGCACCATGGGGCAGTCCCGGACCCTGTAAAATGTCATATGAAGTGTCAAGTCAATTATAATGTCAAACGACTGGTAACAATATAAAATTTTCCAGATAAGTTTACATGACTCATGATTAGTGATGGAAAAGCGCCATGGCGCTGGCGCCTGCCGCTAGCGCCAAAGGAAAAAGCGCCATGGCGCTTCTGGCGCTTGGCACTGGGGTTTGGAAAAGCGCCATGGCGCTATTTTTGCCTGGTGCCAGGAATAAAATTCCTGGCGCTAGCGCCAAAGCAAAAAGCGCCAGGGCGCTTGGCGCCAAACTCCTGGCGCATTTTCCATCACAACTGTTGACACTTCGAACTGAAACTTGACATTTTACACGGGCCTGGGAGTAGCCCCTAGCAACCTACGACCTTGACATCGAAAAGCCAATCGCTTTATTTTGTTGAACGGGGTCATCTCCCACATTTCTCATCTGCACACACAAATCGATTTACATCAAGGTTCGACATTCAGTAGTAATTTTATGATGCACAAATTAGAAGTCTAGAAGTGCCACCGATATTTGGCTCCATCGAGCAATCACGATTTCTCACAATGGCCGTAGACACTCCAGTTGACAAGGACACCAGATGTCAACTAGTTCCCATCCCAATTCGAAGCTTGCTCACGCAACATAATTCAACATTTAGAGAACGTCGACTCGTCAGCAAGCTTTGAATTGGGATCGAAACCAGTTGACATCTGGTGTCCTTGTTGGTGTAGAAAAAAATAAAGGCAAAAATAAAATAATACACAATTTAATCCAATTTCTGGACAACATTCATTTATTTTATTGAGCATATAGCAAAATAATCAAAGGTAAATACATGAAAAATAATCACACAAACACATTTAATCACAACAGCGCGTTCGGAATCAATTTCAAATAGTTTTTATGCAAGTTTGCTTATACAGATCAAACGATGTAATTAAATTGCATAAATATGACGTTGACAGTTAAAAATCATACTAAAAATGCCAAATTTTTAAGTAACATTAGCTGTCTTTTAAGTAGTGTGAAAGATGCCCGAAAAATGAAAATATTTGCATGCGTAATACCCGAATATATATTACCTTATAAATGGTACATAGGTGCACATGGAAAAATTATTACTGGGATCAACTCCGCAAATGAAGAAGTGTCAAGTGACAAGTAAAGTTATTTACAAGTGGCACTTGAATTACAAGAAACATAATCATGTGACAAGCATTTCTAAATTTACCTGTTCTTATCGATGGACTTAACGCTTGAATACCGTATTTCCTCGAAATACCCCCCTCAAAATGGACACTATGAACTTATAAACCCCCCCTCGAAACACCCCCCCCCAAATTTAGTGTATAGAGAACGTAAATGACAAAGGCTGCGGTTTGTCATCTGGGTAATGCAAAACACACGTTAAAACGATGACTCTGTTATGTGAGAACAGTGATTATACGTCTACACACTTATAGCAGTCTTTAGAGTCTTATAAATGGCAATTTTTGTTGCATTTTCGACGTCTGCGTACGTTTCAGACGACAATTTAGTACTTAGTTTTCAAAAACTTTCGAGGAAATAAGGTAGCTGCCTCAATTTAACCCTACTCACTTACTCTTGTCACTTTTTCACTTGCAAAATTATTGCCTATTGACAAACGTAAACTAACTTTTTTTAAATAAAAAAATAAATAAATAATGTGTTGGTCACATCAGCGGGTTTCCAAGGCTGTTGTCATAGCAAAATGAGATATGATTCGATATAAAAGCGGTTAGAATTCTAAAAAAAGCACTTCTGAAAATAAACACAGAAGAAACTCAGCGTGGTTTCATAGAAGTACTCAATGTAAATAGCTAAATATTGCAACGAGTAAACAAATAAAACTTTAGGTCTTTCGGAATTCGTATCTGTTTGGGAAAATTTAAATTTGGAGTCAGTTAATATACTCCGTGATTACACGGTTTACACGGTTTTTCTGGCGGCGTTTACACTGTTTTTCTGGCGGCGTTTACACTGTTTTTCTGGCGGCGTTTACACGGTTTTTCAGTGACGACAAAAAATGCGATTTTTCAACCGTTCTTGTGGAAATGTCGTGAAATATTTTACATGTTCAATACCTCAATCGATCATGATTGTGCCAGCTTCACTGCCTGAAGCAAACATCAAATTCCATAATTTCCCTAATCACGCACACTCAGTCGCACTTTTTTCATGTTGTCGGTGGTTGTTACCCTCCGACAACAAGAAAAATACGTTATCTGGTGTGCGTGATTACGTATGTAGAAAAGTTAATTATTGTTCCATGCAGTGAGGTTGATCAAATCATGATCAATTGAGGCGTCCATCTATCTACTAATTGATTTTCATCCCAAAATATGGTTGACAAAATCGAAATTTTTGTCGTCACAAAATAACCGTGTAAACGGCGCCTAAAGTGAAAAGTGCCAAATATCAATAAGTGCCAAATTGATTTTCACGTGTGAGAGAAAAACTGAAATTTTAGGGAACACTTGACACAGTGTTGTTCCATTTTTTTGCCTTCTTTGTAAAGTTAAAAATATCACCTACAAAAAAGTAAAAAAAATTCAGAACCACCCTGTATTCCTTGTAATAACGCAAACAATGAAACTCAGATCTAAAAAATATTCTGTTAGAAAATCCAAGATCTTATATTTTATGAAATTATGCATGCTCTGAAATAAAATTTCTTCAGTGCTGTAGTTAAGAGTGGAAAAGATAATCCAAAGAAAAGATAAATATGATCCTGATTCACCAATCCCAAAAGCGAACAGTCTATCTTAAAATTCATACACAAGACACACAGAGCTCCGTCAACTGGAAATTAGTTTCTGTCAACTCCAATGAATACCTTAGGGGCCAATTCCGAAAGTGGACAAGTGAAAAGAAAGTTATAAGTTAAAAAAACACTCGATTGGTGATGATGAGCGTTTGAAGGTTTATTTACAAATTTTCTTGTCGCTTATAAGCTCACGATTCACCTGACATGCCACTTATAAGCTTACTACCATCTTGGCACTTGTCCAAGTGTGAAATTGACACCTGGTATACTGTTCATTTTCCGCGTCCGGATCGCCTTTCCAATCAATCAAAATAATTTCCAATCAACAGACCAAACCATTCATTCAAAAAATCAAGTCAAAATTCTTATCATTCACCCCCAAAAAACACTCGCAAAGTCTAGTCACAACACCAAAAAAACGGACGTAAGATTATCATTTTTCAACTTAATTTGCTATAGCGCATTCCTTTCTGTTGGCCGGCGCCCGTATCAGCGGCCCCTTCCAAATCGCTTGTCGCAGCCTCCAAATTGGCACTTTGCCAGGAGTCGTTTTCATTTCCGTTTGACCCTCCACCCTCGCCGAGACCGGTGATCTGTTGGGGGGGGGGGGGGTAAAAAGGGGTGCGGTGACATCGGGAGTCTTGTAGATTTGAACCCCCACCGGCAGGGTTCGAACGGGGGTGTGTCGGTGCAAGTAGCAAAAGTAGTAGAAAGGCGGCATGGCTTTGGCGCCCTCAAATGGCGCCATTCCATCACTAATCATGTGTATATTTGATGTTTTTGGAGGGGGGGTCGCAGGGGTTCAATATATGGGGGTTTTCAAGCTTTAGAAGGAAAAAAGGGAGGAGAGAAATCGCTAGATACATATGTAGATAGCTGGAGCGTTTGGTGGGTTACCCAACCCCCCCATACTGTACCTCTGCAGTGCCCATGAAGACCCAGTGCTCAATTATGGGGGCCGTACCTAAGCACCAGGTCTACATTGGCACAGGACATTGTTACTTGTGCATCGGGATACTTGTGCACTGATCCTGCGCCGTTCGAACTTGGGTTCAAACGGGATCCCGACCCGAATCCCGAGAAATTTCGGGATTTTGTGGTCCCGAACCCGAAATAACAAAAAAACGAATCCCGATCCCAAAAATTTTGACTCAATCCCGATCCCGGGAAATTTGCCAACTTTTTCAAATAACATTTTTTGCACTAAAATGTGACCAGCAACCTCCAATGTCCAATTTATGGCATTTTTCCGGCATCCGTGCGTGTTTTTAGACCTTTTAGACTTTACATATTAGAGAAAATCCTTCAAGTGGAAAACTTTTTCAAAGTCCCAACCCCGATCCCGAAAAATGCCAATCGCGGTCCCGATCCCGAATTCTCTGAAAACGAATCCCGATCCCGAAAACCCAATCCCGATCCCGAATTCTCAAAAAGCCAATCCCGATCCCGAAAAGTCAGTCACGTTCGAACCCTAGTTCGACTCGACTCGACTCGACTCATGACTCGAAACCAAAATGGATGACAACAACTCGACTCGACTCGACTCAACCGAAAAATACGGCTGTGATTATTTTTCATAATAATTTTTGACATGTCAACTCGAATTTGCACCCGGGTCAACTAAAAACTCACGCGCGCCTCAGCGGTATCATAGCTGGGATTTTCAAATGCCACAGAGGGGTCATTGTGTAATTGCGTAGATCCGCTGTTGCGACCAAATGGAATATTTCCTGCGATATTTTAGAATGATGGGAAAATGTTTGTTGAACATTTGCTATGAGATTCAATGGATTTTCTAGGAGAAGCAATCTTGAAAGTCACTTCGATTATGAGACAAATTGACTGCCAAACATACCTTTCTGAGGTATTTTCGGGGTATTCAAAAATGTACGGTTTTTAGAACGGATCATTTAAATGGGGCAGGCCTGATACGCACACGTGCCCGATACGCACATATGCCCGTTTTTTTCACTTGACACTTTTTCAAGTGAATTTCAGATATGAGTAAAGTGAAAAAAAGTTGCGCAATGACATTAGTGAACTTTTTTCACTTCACTCATATCTGAAAATCACTTGAAAATGTGTCAAGTGAAAAAAAACAGTGAAAAATAGCCATTTTTATGAGTGAAGTGAAAAAGTTTACTAATGTCATTGCGCAACTTTTTTTCACTATACTCATATCTGAAAATCACTTGAAAAAGTGTCAAGTGAAAAAAACGGGCATATGTGCGTATCGGGCACGTGTGCGTATCAGTGCACGCCCCATTTAAATGTGCCTGCCGTTATGGATTCACAGTGTTTTCTAGTGATTTGTTCTAGTTTAAACAAAACATCGTTGCCACAGTTTTCTAGAAAGAAATGGTTCGCAATAACGTCAAGTCCCCAGTTATAATACAAAATGTCAGAATAAAAAAAATATATTTTCCAAAAAACCACCCCAAACAAACTTTGTACCCAGGCGCCCACACTTTTCACCCTTCCCCCTGGGGGTCCCCTTGGCACTCTGCCAGACCGATACATGTACATTCCGAAAATGCCCGCGCCAATGACCAGTGCCAGCATAATAACAACTACTACTGTTGTTGCACCGCCGCCTCCGGAGTGGGCGGAGCCTGGGGTAGGGGGCGATTGGTTCGGGGGGGGGGTAATTGAGTTTGGGTATATTGATAGATAGTTGTTTTTTGTGTGTGTAGTTGAAAGTTTCACATTTTAGAATGTCCGTATTTGATTGAAAAAGTTAGATTGAACAATCTGATTTCTATTATTGAAAATTTATCGGCGCCATAGTATTTTTATACGGTATTTTCCATTTGACACATTTGAAAAACAGACGAATTTATATTCTTATCCAATCGTAGCCATTCGAACATTTTATTATGAATATCCTCAAAATTAGATTCAAATACTAACACAGACGTCAGACTCTTAAATTTAACCCCCGCCCCAAAAAACAACAACTCACTCTGCCCCCCTCTGCCACTCCAAGACTGCGGAGTTATATACGGGGCGGAAAGTTTGGCCCATTTTGTCATAGTTGGCCCAACGCCAAGCCCCAAAACTTGAATGTTATAAGAAGTGTCAGCGGTCAAGTTTTTCAGCGTGACCGAATTTTCGCCCGTTCTTTGCACTTGCCAATTTTCCTCACTGCCAGATGGCCGATAATAAACCGCGTAGACCTGCGTAGAGAATTTAGAATTTTCCGTTGAAATCGATAGTGGTTTTCTATTGCTTCTGTGGAAGTCTGTAGACAAGGGAGTTTCATCAAGGGTGTCATTTTAATGTTTATCTGTATGATAACACTATGTAGCTAATATGATAAATATCCAACAAATGTTGCAGGTGCCAATTCAATTCGGGTAGACAAGTGGCAAGAATAAAGGACGTAGCCAGCGGGGGCGGGGGGGGGGCGGCCGCCCCCCCTTCCCGGGTCGGTCAAAAAAATATGCCAGAAATGGCACTTCCATAAAGCGATTTTCTCGGCAAACCGTAAAAATTTCGGCGCCGCACGGTATGCTTTATTCATACCTATGGTTTACGACCAAAAAAATCACTCAAATGTGTCCCGGTGGCTGTATATGTATGTAAAATACATACAGTACAGCATTATTTGGCGCTAATGCCAACGCCAATGGCGCCATGGCGTGGCGCCTACGAATGGCGCTGGCGCCAAGGCTCCATTCTTTTACCACGAGGGGCAAATTTTAGGTGGGGGGCGCCGCCGCCCCCCCCCGTTCGACGGGCTTCGTATACAATCCGCCCCCCCCCCGCTCAAAAATCCTGGCTAGAATAGTGGTGGTTAGTCACATTCAGAGTAGAAAAATGGAATCTCCACGGAAAAAATTGTCAAATTCCAAACCGAAAAATGAAAAAGTGATAAACGATTTGTTTGTACTGAGAAGAGTAGATGGAAACATCCAGTGTACATTATATGCCAATTCTCTGGCATCCAAGTGCGTTTTAGACATTTCGGTAAAAAATTCGGAGAAACCCGACGAAATCCCGAAATTTTCGAGCAAAAATCCCGATGCGATCCTGGAAATTCAAAAAGCCAATCCCGATTCCGAAAAACCAATACCGATCCAATTTGAACACTACCCAATTTCTCATGCCCCACCTGTATTTTTGTTTTCGTACTTTCGTCGGGCGACCAGCGAACTAGCGCAGTGCCAAAAGTGTCAGTGGTGGCGATTTTGACATTCTCCGGCGCTGCCAGAAACCCTGAGTTTCAAAATTTGCGTTCATTTTATTATTTCATTTCAGTTCCATAATTTTCATTAGTCGCTGTAGCCTTCGGGGTCTAGTATGGGTGTTGGGGGTTACCGCTCCAGCTACCTATTCGCAAAAATTTTGCTATCTAAGTTTTTGGCTACTATACCCTGAATACTCCCCCTAAATCAGCCAGCTATCTATATTTTTCAGAAATTTTACCGCAATTTTTGCTTAGAATAGCTGATTTTCCTAACTTCTCGCCCATTTCCATCTTCCAAATAACTAATTCATTTGCTTATTTCCAGCTACTTTTGGCTATGTATGTCTTGATTTACCTATTTTCGCCCATTTTTAGCGATTTTACACCCTTTTCTGTTTTCTACACCTTGAATTTTCAAAATACAGTCATCCCCGGGTTGTCGGGTGGAGTGAAATTCTTGAAAACTCACCCGATAATGCGGGGAACCCGATAACCGGGGGATATAATGTTAAGAAGTTCGATATGCAACAGGAAAAAATGATCGATATCCGTTAGGGAAAAAATAGTCGATATTCTATATTTTTCAGAATTTTGAATATTTGATAAAAAAATAGTCGATTATTTGATTTGATTCGAAAATTTGATAATCTATATGATATCTTTCATTCACTGCTTAAAAATACCCTAAAATCGAGCCATTTTGTATATGAAAAAACAGGCGTTATTTTCAAATTCCACCCGATAACCAGGGAATGCGGGGAAACCTATAATCCGGGGAATTTTGTTCTCACGTGTCCCCGTTTTGCAGAATTCCACCCCTTAACACGGGGAACCCGATAAGCGGGGGAACCGTTAACCCGGGGACGACTGTATATCGAACACACACGAACCCCCAACACACCCCTCCAAAAAAATGCCACAAAACTGATTCAAATCTACAAACCCCCCCCCCCCCCACGAACTATGCCTTCCCTCATAGACACAAGTGAGCGCTGCGGCGCTGTACTGCCTCGCGCAAGTGGCCATTTTTGCACTAGAAATCCGGTCATATTCCGGCCGCGCCTCGTCCGTTTCGGTACTTATGTCCCCGTTTCCGAATCGATAATCGCAGACTGGCAGGCAACTCGAGGGAACTCCGTTGCGCGAACAACATTGCCTGTGGTCTAGGCCGTCTGGGAAATTTGGGGGGTTTATTTTGAATGTTGGAATATTTTGGAGTATTTGGAATATTTTTATAAATATTAGAGAATCTCTGAAAAGATATGATTATATTTATTTCTCTGGAAATCCCTGGAAAAAAAAAATATATATATATATATTTTTTTTTCTGATATTAAAAAACTCCAAAATACGTTTTAAATGCTATTGACGGTTTGCCGAACATTTTTCGATACGGTAATTTTCACATCTCTAGACATTTTGAGAGCAGTTTTGAAGAAAACACCCAAAACCAAACTCTCAAAAAAACTCACCCATCACGCACTCCCTCAATTTAACGAACATTTCATCGTTCCCTCCGCACTCCCTAATAACTCCCGCCCTGGGGCCAATTCCAATTTCCGACTGGGTCACAAGTCCAGGGCCGCAGCACGATTTGGGGATTTTTTGGCGCGCGCAACATTCGGACACATTTGCTGGCGCCGGCGGCGCTATCACCACGTGAACTGGGGGGTATTTTGAGGATTATTGTAAATAGCTTTTGTAAAACGATATCGAGAAAATTTACTTTTTGTCCCTACACACACTAGTTGACAATGACATCGGATGTCAACTATGGGCAGACTGGTTTCCATTCAGATTTAAGTTGATGCGTCGCGGCACACACGAATATTCATTCCTTTTTCACATTGCCACGTGCACTAAAAAAATTCCTGCGACCCGTCAACTAAAATATCAATCGACAGTTGACTACCGGTGTATGTAGGGCAGAGTTGGAAAAACGTATTTACGTTTACCCGAAATACCCGGTTATTCGGGTATTTATACTTACGTTTACGTTTACGTTTTCCAAAAATACCATTACGTTTTGTTACGTTTTCCTGACCAAAATACCCGGGTACTAAGGAAAACGTAAAAAAAACTTGTGAACGTTCACACATGGTCAAATGGGATGCACCACCTGCAGCTAGGGATGGAAAAAAAGCGCTTTTTTTAACGGCCCCGCTTTTTTTAAAAAAAAGCGCTTTTTTTAAAAAAACGCGCTTTTTTCGCTTTTTTTCAAAAAATGTCAAGACGTTACCTAAAAAGCTCCCAAATATGGTCCTGAGTCAATATATACAGGTATATCAGACAAGTGGCAGTACTTGTGATGATATATAGCCATATAATGGCTGTGTAATCATCTGATAGCATTATAAGTGCTGATTTCTGCCAAAAAAATCCAATTTTATGTTGACTCATGATTTATATAGCCGTTTTTGAATGTTCCTTGACTGCAAGTGATGTAAGTCATGGAATAGTGCTTAAATTTGGCTATAAAAGAAGGCTAATACATGACAGTGATGTTTCACACTGTAGAAAAGTGGAAGCACGTTGGCTGGATATTTTTTACTACACTGACATATCTCCTCAACTTATTATTACTAGAAGCAATACCACTAAAATGCTACAAAACCAATGAAAACAACCACCAACGGCAATTTGCATGTGAAATTATGCGCTTGCGCGCAAAAAAATTGCAAAATACCTAGTGCATGAGTACAAAAATTTTTGCCAGCGCTTTTTTTTAAAAAAAAGCGCTGGGACCCTTGCGCTTTTTTATAAAAAAAGCGGCGTTTTTTAAAAAAAAAGCGCTTAAAAAAAAGCGCTTGCCATCCCTACCTGCAGCCAACAATATTCTTATGTTTTTGCATAAAGGTAGCATGTTACACATACAAAAAAGCGGTACGAAAAAAGTGACTTCACGCTTGCACTTACACATGGAATACTGGGTACATATTCATAAATGTGTTCAAATGCTGAACACAAATACATTTTTGTTTGTTTGTGGAGCCTTGCGTTTACAAAAATTTTTGGTGATGAATTCCGACGACGCCACTTACAACAACTGTGAGTAGCACACGTTTTGAAACTGGCAGGGCGAGTGCAAGATCTGGTGCCAATCCCAGACTAGGGTTGGAAAAAAAACGTTTTTTTTTAACTCGATGTTTTTTTTATAAAAAAAACGTTTTTTTTTAAAAAAAAACGTTTTTTTTTAATAAAAAACGTTTTTTTTTAAAAGCTCCCAGATATGACCTTGTGTCAACATATATAGGTATATCAGACAGTGGCAATACTCTGTGATGTTATATATGACCATATAATGTCTGTGGAGCCATGGGATAGCATTATAAGTGGTGATTTGTGTCAAAAATATCCATTTTTCGTCGACATATCGTTCGTATATCGCCTTATAGGCGAATGTTCGTGACTTCAGGTAAAGTTTGGCACGGAATAGTGATCAAACAAGGTTATAAAACAAGGTTGTTACTTTGGGAGTGAAGTTACACACTGTGGAGGTACATGGAAGCACATTACCTCAATATTATATACTACAGCAACATATGACGGCTTATTAACCCATGGTAGCACATAGAAATGGATACTTTGATACTAAAAATGCCACAAAACCAATTAAAACAACCGCCAATGTCAATTTGTGTGTGAAATTGCGCGCTTGCGCGCAAAATTTTTGCTAAATACTTAGTGCTTAGTACTAAAAATTTCGGTCGATGTTTTTTTTTAAAAAAAAACATTTGGGACGTCATGTTTTTTTTTAAAAAAAAACGTTTTTTTTTAATAAAAAACGTTTAAAAAAAAACATCGGCCAACCCTATCCCAGACTCTGTAATATGCCCTGTAAAATTTAAAATTTCATGCAAATGTCAAAACTCATGTAAAATGCCCAGCAAAATGCAAAGATTTGCCACCTTCCAGGGCATTTTGCATGACTTTAGACACTTTGAATGCCATTTGACATTTTACAAAGCATTTTACAGGATCTGGGACTCCCCCAGAATCACCAGTGTAGTTGGATTTGGCCACTCACAACAGAAAGGGGTACAGATGGAGCGATTGACCCATCTAAAGGTGAAAATAATGGTATTTTCCAAAGCACAATGGCATATACTGTGTGTGTGTAAAATTTTTACGTTTACGTTTTTTTTACGTATTCCTTGGTATTTTAAAAATACCTTACGTTTTAGTATTTATACTTTTGATTTTGAAAAGGTATTTACGTTTACATTTACGTTTTCCAAAAATACCAGTATTTGCACAACTCTGATGTAGGGTTCAAACGGGATTGACCTTTCGGGATCGGGATCGGGATTGGTTTTTTGAGATTTCGGGATCGGGATCGGGATTGGCCGGGATTGGGGTCACGGGATCGGGATCGGCATTTTTTCGGGATCGGTATTGAGGTCTTGGGATAGAGATTTTGGCCAATGTTTTGGCATCCACAGTTGTTCATAAAGGTCCAAAAACACTGTTGGATGCCAGAAACGCGGCATAAAATGAACGCTGGGGGTTTGCGTTCACATTTTTGCATGCAAAAACGTCGTTTTTCACTTTTGATAATTTCCACTAATTTTTCCGGAATCGGGATCCCGGACTTTGGAGTTTCTCGGGATCGGGATTTGAAAAGTTTCGGGATCGGGACTGCTAAATCCCGTCACGGGATCTGGAATCGGGATCGGGATCCCGTTTGAACCCTAGGTGTATGTAGCGCCAATGTGGCAGGTGCATATTGAACAATTTCAAGTGCTATTGCTAATGTCCTAATTGTCAATCAAAATTTGAGTTTACATGGAAACCAGTTGACACCCAGTGTACAGCGCTTTTTAAGCGAACCCAAAGTGCCTACACAAACATTTGATATATGTCGATTGATGTCACTTGTCAGTTGACATTTAAATCGAAAGTGTGTCAACAAATGACATTTAAAAATATGTAATAAAATTATTCATGTGACACACACCGGCACACTTTTGATTAAAAACTGAATCAGTTGACAACCATTAATCAGTCAATTAATATTTGCATACAGAAACCAGCGTCCAACCTTCGAGATCGATCGGTTTTTCCGTGCATTTTTCGGCCCCATTCCGATTTTGACACGCCTGGCACATATATCTGCCAGCGTCCTTTTTATTCACTTTTCGCACAGTCAGAAATTGAACGAATTTGGACTTGTCGGGAATTTGGGGCGGAATTGTGCGCGTCTCGTATTTTCCGCCGACCACCAAGCGCAGCTGCGAGGGGAAAATTTAGGTATGTACATAAATATTTATAATTTATTACTTTACTCCTGCTCCAGAAATACACTGTCTAGAGTACCCAATGTGCTAGTAACAAAACTTAATGTCCCAAATACCTACCCACTGTCCCGAGTAGCAAATGCCCATAACACCCATTACAAACTGTCCGAGAGATTGATCAAAATACTCACTCTTAAAATACCCGCAGGAAGTCCCTACGGGGCAGGCCTGATACGCACATCTGCCCGTTACGCACATTTGCCCGTTTTTTTCACTTGACACTTTTTCAAGTGATTTTCAGATATGAGTGACGTGAAAAAAGTTCACTAATGTCATTGCGCAGCGTTTTTCACTTCACTCATATCTGAAAATCACTTGGAAAAGTGTCAAGTGAAAAAAACGGGCAAATGTGCGTAACGGGCAGATGTGCGTATCAGTGCACCCCCGTCCCTACCTCCTAATCCCAAATACAGACACACTGACCCGATACTCACGAATACTCAAATACCAAAGCTACAAATAAGCAGAATGCCAAAACCTATTCTCCAATAGAGACACACTGGCCTACAAATACGCACCTACAAATATCCAAATATTTACCCAAATATCCTACAAATACCCACAAAACAGTCACCCTTCCAAATACGCACTTTTCCCTTGGCGGTATCCTCTTTAAACCAAATCACAGTGGGCGGGGGGAAACCGGCCACTTTGCATCCCAACGTAACATCGACTTTGTCCAACGTTGAAACTTGCGACTCGATCGGAACCAGCACAACGTTAACTGGAAAGTATTTCACGCTTCATGGTTATGTGACAATCTTTAGAAATGAGTCAATTGCAAGCCATAATTTATGAATTCATATTTGTCGAAAACATTTTGTCGGATACACGCGATTTAGGCGTTCGTCCAATAGGTTTATTTTGACGCAATTTACCCCCCCCCCCCAAAAAAAAAAGAAAGAAAAGAAAAGTGTTTTAAACGACGTCCACTCCTATTTCCATTATCAACGGGCACCAAAATTCGAAAATTCAAAAGAAATTTTTTTAAACAAAAAAGTACTCAACACCCAATACCCAAATTCACACCAAAATACCCCAACCCCTCAAGTACCCCAACCCCTCAAATACCCCCCACTAACATCTAACCCTGAGTATCCTGGTCACCCTGACTGGCATATCCCCGGCGATATGCCCCACACATTCTATCACACCGCTGTCGGAAGATTCTAAGTGATCGATTGTGAAGGACGCTTTCCCGTGGCCGGATGTCTGAGTGTTTGTTTTTTGGGGGGGGGGGGGTTAAATATGTGTGACCCGCCCCTAGGGGTCTAGGGGGAGGGCACACCCGCCAAACGCCGAGGGCTGTGCAACTATTCCAGACTAGATTTGCCAGGTAAGAGAAACATGACATTTTTCGTGACATACCCTAAATCCTCGAATAAGACCCCAGGGGAGTTATTTTTTCCTCAACGTTTTGGAGGGGGAGTTATTCCACGGGTGGGGGAGTTATTTTTTCCTCGTAAAACTTGGGACTTAATTCATTGTATGGGTGCAGTCTGTAAACTCATGTAATTCAGGTATTTAACTGTCCAACAACAATAAAAAGATGTGTATACACTGCATACACATAATGTATTTGCTGTCGCTGCTCTAGGCTAATAATTTTGTGTATTTTTATATTGTATCGTTTTCATCCAGAGGGGGGCAGTTATTCGAGGGGGGGGGGGGGTATTTTTTCCTCACCTCGCAAACAGGGGGGACTTATTCAAGGGGGAGTTATCCGAGGGGGGTCATATTCGAGGATTTGCGGCATTTATATTTTTGCAAATTTTGTAATTGATAATGCTTGCATCTGACGTGACACTTTACATCTTCTTGAAGCGGGCCCTGGTATGAATGTATAGTGGACCCTTCCATCACTAAAACCCCCCCTCAAAATTCCCACAAAATCGCAAAAAAACACCATAGTTTTTCCATCTGAGGATGTCAAATTCACAATCGGATGCGGCGCCTGGTCTTCGATGCCGGGCATTTTACAAATTACATTCAAACTGTCCCCTTCGAGGAAAATGCCATTTTTGTTTTCCGGTTCGAAACTTATTGTGGGCCGAATGCGCTCTGGAAATCGAGAGTGGTCGGATTAGGGAAATATCGTTTTAAAAAGCGGTTTTTTAAACTTAGTTTTTTTTGGTGGAAATTTTTGTTTCATTTGATTTCAATAAATTTAGAAATAAATAGGACTCTAATTAAATACCAAATGAATACAAAAATTGCGTTATTTTTTTTTCTAACTGTATCTTCTATCACTATTTTTTCGATGCATAAATCAGAAGTGTATTTATTTAGAACATTAGAATTTTTTTGAAAAAAATCGTCGTTTTTAAAAAACACCCACACCTTTTTTACAGGAAAATAAACCGTTTTTCACAATCCTAAATACCAAAAACAATAAAATCGCTCACCATCCACAGTGGGCACACTCAAAGTCTCGCTGTGCACACTGCACACGTTCAATTTCGAACTGCAAGCGGTCACGTAAACCACGTAATTGCGCATTTTAAGCAATGATAGTTTGAGCGATTTTCGATCTGTCTGCAGTATCTGTTTCCTGCGAAAAATGTATGAAAAAGTAACACGTGTTTTTGTTTTATAAACAACGTTGTTATAACGTGGGTTTTTTTTAAAGAACCCAAATGCTTTTGGGTCAACATATATGTACATGCGACAGTACTTTGTGATATTATATATAGTCCCTCGCCATGAAAAAAACAAGTCCCCTCGATCAAGTCCCCTTCAAATCCGATGTAGAAATAATTCCTCAGGGGAACTAATCGAGGATTTAAGGTAAGTTTATTTCTTTCCCACTTTAATCACAACTTACAACTTTTCTCGCAACCATCTAAACCTGACTAAAATTCAGTTATTTTTATTGCGTTATTTCTTTAATCTCCAAAAAAATTAACTAACCCCTTTTGGCGGCCGTCAGCCAGATGCTCATAAAACGTAACGTTGAACGTTAAATCGGCAGAGTTTATAACGTTATCGTTCACGTCTTTGCCGCCGTGTCGCCACGAAACGTTGTACAAATCGTATACGGCATCGTAATGTACTTCCAGTGTATGCGGTGCTTTGGGTGCATCTGGTTCTGAGTTTTAAAGAACAATGTGATAAAGTGTAGTCAGGAGTAGTGATGGAAAAAGCGCCAAAAGTATCGTGGCGCTTTTCCGTGATGGCGCCAAGCGCCAATTTTAAAACAATTTATACTCAAAGCATCAATATGTTGTACATTTTTCTTCATTTTAAACCCGATAATCAATGATTATCGTACATTTTTGCACGTTTTGTTTTAGCATTTATATTTATTTATGAATTTATGCTGCTCCCAACCAGGGTTTGGCCATTTTTTTTGCCTTTGGACCCCCCAACAAAAACTTCGGCACCCCTAAAACAGAACAAAACAAAACATAACCCACTAGGTCGCTCTTCAATAATCACGCTGACATTATTACTGGGCATGCTCATTCCATGTTCGTTTGACGCCAAAATATTGACGTCATATTGTTTCTGCTTTTCGAGACCGACCAGCACGTAGCGTTTTTCATCCGTAGTTATCTGGGGTAGGGGAAAATTGAGAGACCTTGTGTCGGTGGTCATCTCTAAATAGATGAGCAGCGGGTAGAAATAGATGAGCAGAGGGTAGATATAGATGAGCAGCGGGTAGAAATAGATGAGCAGCGGGTCTAGATGGACAATGGGGTTTAGACGACACTACTAGACTTACGCCAGAGAAAGTGTCTGTTTGGGTTTGGACGATATGACTTTTTGATATCGATATGGACGCTCGATATCGATATTGAATAGGAAGAAATGGTCGATATCCGATATTTGATATTCGATATTCGATATGAAAAAATAGGGCCCTGTGGCATTACGCATGTAAACCCATCACGTGTAGACCCGGCACGCATTAAATTATATCCGACATGGTGAAAATAGACAACAAAACACATGACCTAGTGATTTTGAAGGTGAAAATCTAAAAAAAAGTATGAAAATTGCCGATTTTTTGTGAAAAGTAAGGTAAAATTGCTCAAAAGCGCTCCAGATAGCTAGATAGTTAAGCAATTTGCGGCGGGGGTGTTCAGGGGAAAGTTGCAACAAAAAATTGCCTCTGGGATAGATAGATAGCTGAAACGTTTGGGGTAGGTTTAGCCGCCCCCTTTCTTACCCCTGCTTGTGGCACTTCCGTAGAGCGATTTTGTGGGCAGTTCGGAAATTTTTTTCGCACTAGCGCCCATTTCGGCACCGTGCAGTATATTTTTGTCATACCTGTGGTTGATGACCAAAAAAGCACTCAAAATGTGCTCCCGTCGCTGTATATGTATGTAAAATAAATACATGTACAGGGTACAGCACTATTTTGCGCCATTGCCAACGCCAATGCCGCCATGGCATCGCGTCTACGAATGGCGCTGGCGCCAAGGCACCATTCCTTTACCACAGGGGTCAAATTTTAGGGGGGGGGGGACCGCCCTCCCACGTTCGCCGAGCTCCGTATACAATCCACCCCCGCTCAAAAATCCTGGCTACGTCCCTGTAGATGCGTGATGGGTTTACATGCGTAATAGGCTTGACTCCTCATTTTTCACTTGTCCACTTGCAAAAGTGGCACCTACAGTGATAATTTTCCACAAATAAAAAGCCCAAATTTTTACGTGGTGTTCAAATGCAATTGTGCAAGTGGCTAGAGAAAGAAATTAAAAATAGTTCACCGACCGTACACCTTACAGTGAAATCAAAATTACGCAGTTTTTAACGTGACTTTATTCATCAAAATACGGTAATATTCTCTGTAAAGCACGCGGTCCGATCAGGGGGCAGTCCCAAGCCCTGTAAAGTGTAAAGTAAAGTGTCAAATGTAAAGTCAAATGCAAAGTCAAGTGTCAATCAAAACAAAAAAGAAAAGATTCTATTACTGAACTTTGCATGACAATTGACACTTTACTTTGCATTTGACTTTACATTTGACACTTTACTTTACACTTTACAGGGCTTGGGACTGCCCCAAGTGTACAAATAACAAAAAACTCACATTTTGATCCAATACGCCATTTTTGAACACACGCACAATGTAATGCTTCACCTGCGCGTAGAATCAAATGGAGACGCAAAACAAGGAAACCATTATTGACAACCGAAAATGTCAAAAAAAATTTTAACATAGAATTTCCGTTTTATTTTTTTTGTTTTTAAAGATTATTTTAGGATATTTTTTTAGATGTAAAAACTCAGCACTCACAACCCATCCGAAAAAATAGATACTAAAAATAAAAAACACGTTCACAACCCCACTTAAACCCCCCAAATAAAATTAGGATACGCACCTCTGTATCCTGTTTTGGAGCCGCCCACGCAATGGTCATATCCTGATCAGCCAGCGAAAGTATATGCAAACTTCTGGGGGGTCCGGGTAAGTTCAATCTACCCTCCAAACCGCACTTTAGGAGGGAATCCATATATTCCACGCAAGTGAGATGCTCCCTATCTACCATATTATAGGGGCCGTAACAAAATGCCATGCAGTGTTCGGGGATGCCCGCTTCAACGCAGCAAGGTCTGTGGTTTTGCGTTATATTGTTAGGGTGAAAATGTCAACTGTCAAATGTCAACTGTGGATAAGTCAATTGGCAAATGTGCGAAACTGGCTGAAAGTGTCCAAATTTTTAAGTGTTTTTCCACGATGAAGTTTTTACTTGTCCCTAATAGTTTTCGAATTTTAATACTAGAATAGTTATATATTTTTGAGTTCTTTCCAGGAGTAATTTCCATAATTTCTATAATTTTACGAGGGGGGGGTGGAATTTTACGTTTATGATTCAGGTGGGATATAATAAATCCGTGTGAAAAGTAAATATTCAGTCAACAAAACAATCAAAAACTAAAAAAAAATATCAAATATTCTCCACCTGTGATCCCTGCCATCAATTGCGCAGTTAATCCAATTAGAAACGTGTCCCAAACATTTGGGGCCCCTTTTAATGAGAATTTCCGCCGTAATATTATAAGCGCACAGACTTTTGCAGTGGTCAGAAATTTCGTGATCATCACAGCATTTGTGCAAATCTGCCGCCGCCGCGTTCGCAGTTTCTGCGAGAAGAAGACGATTTTTTATCATGAGCCAGATTCACAAACTAGTTGACAAGGACACCAAATGTCAACTGGTTCCCGTCCCAATTCAAAGCTCGCTCACGAGCCGACGAACGACGATCAAATGCAAAAGTGTTTAATCGTGTTGCTGTTCTTGAATGAATGAAGCTGTACTGTTGGAAATTGGAATACATCTTGATGTACATATGTGCAACGATGGAAAAAACACAGAAATTGAACACAGAAACTCATTGAGTTTCTGTGTTTTTGTTTTACACAGAAACATAGAAACTCACAAATTTTGAAAAACTCAAAACTCAAATGAGTTTTTTCTTGGAGAACACAGAAACACAGAAAAGTTTTTTGAGTTTTTTTTATAGCGAAGTGGTTGAACACATTTTCAAAACGCACATGAATTCAGTTAAACTAAACAAGATAAGATATGCATGTATAGCATGTAAATATGTATATAATGTATTCAAATTTTATGATGGAACAAAAAATAATTTAAGGATGGCATGCACATCTCCTGGTGGACATGTTAAAATATAGTTGTAGTTCAAATCAATTCTGTAGTCTTCCATACAGTGCACATCCATTGAAGAATTTTGGAGTACTGCGTAAATTGTCCTTTGTGAGCATTTTGTTGATGCTGGTGTTGCGATGTGGGTGGATGTCCTCATTGTGGACATTTTTATGGACTTTTTTGACACTTGAATGAATACACATATGTTATGTGGGGCTAAAACATGTGCAAAACCAATATTTTATAAGAAAACCGCTGTTTCCACATCAAAATGCTGTAAATCAGATTTTTTTGGGGAAAACTCGATTTTTTTTGGACAAAAACTCGAGTTTTTTAGAAAAAAACTCAAAAAAACTGAGTTTTAACAAAAAACACAGAAATAAAAACAGAGTTACTCAAGTTTTTTTCGATAAAAAAACTCAAAACACAGGTATTCATTTTTGAAAAACTCAAAACACAGAAAGTGTTTTTTTTTGGAGAACTTACCCATCGTTGCATATGTGCACTTTAAGTAAAACGGTCTACAAAAATGCGTAGTGTAACTCGTCAGGGGTGCGAGCGCAAAGTTTTGAATTGGGATGGGAACCAGTTGACATTTCATGTCTTTGTCAGTCAGTCGGTGTAGGGCGGCCATGAAAATGGCATGCGTCAAATACCGTTGGCACACTTCCAGCGTGAAATACGCGGGTCAGGCCTCCTACGCACAAATGCCTGGTACGCACAAACGCCCGGTACGCACAAAATTGTGCCCGCCACGCACATCTGCCCGGTAACTTACATGGCTGATGATCTTTGCGTACCGGACAGATGGTCACTAATGTTATTGCACAGCTTTTTTCACTTCACTGATATCTGAAAATCACTTGATAAAGTGTCAAGTGAAAAAAAACGGTCAAAAATAGCCATTATCCACTGTTTTTTCACTCGACACTTTTTCAAGTGATGTTCAAATATGTGTGAAGTGACAAAAAGTTAACTAATGTCATTGCGCAACTTTTTTTCACTTCACTCACAAGTGTGATGTGAAAAACACAGTCAAAATGTAATGTAATGTCATTTCGTACCGGGCAGATGTGCGTGGCGGGCACAATTTTGTGCGTACCGGGCATTTGTGCGTACCAGGCATTTGTGCGTACAAGTGCACCGCCAAATACGCTCCAAGGTGTCAAGTAACTGCACCATACCGCACCCAATTAACCCCCAAACCAACCACTACTACAACAAAACTGTTCATCGCACACATATCCAATGGGGCACTCTTTTTTGCTATTGCCCGACACGCATTGTCGGGTCTGCCCTGGGGGCAGTCCCAGACCCTGCAAAATGCCCTGTAAAATGTCAAGCGTCATGCAAAGTCCCTAAACTCACGGAAAATGTCCTGGAAAAATGTCACATGACTGGTAGAAAAATCAAACGTGACATTTTGCAGGGCATTTTACATGACCTTAGACACTTTACATGACACTTGACACTTTACATGGCATTTTACAGGGTCTGGGAGTGGCACCGGAGCTCAACAAAAGGGGTTGCCCGCCGGAATTTACGCAATATGGCCCCATGGCGGGCGGGCCCAAATGGCTGTGCGTTAGAAATTCGACGACTTCTGAACGGAGAGATGAACCGTCGGTTGCGTGAGCCACGACCGATACCTGGGGGGGGGTTATTTGATGATGGGGGGTATTTAGAATGTGAGGCGCGGGTTAAGTGAGTGAAATTGTGCACTATGGTAGAGGTGGCAGTTGTTTTTTCAACTGATTTTTTTTAAATCTGATTTTTAAAATAAAAATCACAGGGTGGAAACTAATATTTTCAAACAATCAAAATGTTTTTTTTAAATTGGTAGACATGCACTAGGTGATTTGAATTCTTTGCACACAAGCGCACCATTTCACATACACATTAACATTGGTGATTGTTTTCATTGGTTTTGAGGCCCTTTTATTATTTTAGCACTCTATACACCCATTCTGGACGATCTTGAAAAAATGATTTCAATGTTTAAAAAAATCTTGAAATCTTGAAATTAATTTTTGGTCAAATTGATTTTTTATCGTTTGAAAAAAATTAATTGTTTCCTTAACAACCGCACTGTGGATTAATTGGTTTAATCCCGATTCAGAGTCCCCAATCCCAATACCAAAAATGTTCAAATACCAATCACGATTAGGGTTGGCCGATGTTTTTTTTAAAACGTTTTTTATTTAAAAAAACGTTGTTTTTTTTAAAAAACATGACGTCCGAAATGTTTTTTTTTTAAAAAAAACATCGACCGAAATTTTTAGTACTAAGCACTAGGTATTTTGCAAAATTTTTGCGCGCAAGCGCGCAATTTCACACACAAATTGACATTTGTGGTTGTTTTCATTGGTTTTGTGGCATTTTTAGTATCAAAGTATCCATTTCTATGTGCTACCATGGGTTAATAAGCCGTCATATGTTGCTGTAGTATATAATATTGAGGTAATGTGCTTCCATGTACCTCCACAGTGTGTAACTTCACTCCCAAAGTAACAACCTCCTTTTATAACCTTGTTTGATCACCATTCCATGCCGAACTTTACCTGAAGTCACGAACATTCGACTATAAGGCGATATACGTACGATATGTCGACGAAAAATGGATATTTTTGACACAAATCACCACTTATAATGCTATCCCATGGCTCCACAGACATTATATGGTCATATATAACATCACAGAGTATTGCCACTGTCTGATATACCTATATATGTTGACACAAGGTCATATCTGGGAGCTTTTAAAAAAAAAACGTTTTTTTTATAAAAAAACATCGAGTTAAAAAAAAAACGTTTTTTTTCCAACCCTAATCACGATCCCGCAAAAATTGCATAATTTGCCAAATGACATTCTTCCACTCACCAAATACAAAGTGCTAGGATCGAGTCCATACAAAACGTGTCCCGATTTGACCCCTTCCACTTTGTCCCATGCCAGTTCGCCCGCCGCGTCGACCCGATACCAAATCGTGTAATTTTGGACTTTGTCGGCATTTTTTTCCGGCGGATCGAATTTGATTTTCGCATCCGTGCTGGTTATCTGATCGACGGTCAGGTGCCGCGGCGGGGAAGGGTGACTTTCTGTGTTTCGCGTGAGCAATTTGAGCAGTATACGAGAGCGATTGAAATTACGAATGGATAGATATGTCCCAGAAAGTTATGTCCCATTTTGTGGACCTATTTCGGACTTGGTACGAGTAAGGTAATAACCTTGCGTGCTACGGTAGCTATTGCAACGAGAGACGACGAAAATGGTACATAACTTTCTGTGACATATCTATCCATTTGTATGTTCATGTGTTCTCGAATACTGCTAATTTGCATTTTTGCATCCAAAAATTGTTATTGGTGGAATGCGGGATATTTTTTAGACATTCACCTATTGAATATTCGGATATTTCAAATCAATTTTTTTATTTCCAAAAACCACACCGTTCTAAATTAATTTTTTTTTTACATTTGGAAATCACTTTCTACAAAAACACACAAAAATACACAAGAACGTACGATAGCCCAAATGCAGGCAGGAATAGGATGGTGTTCATGTCCAGCGTCAAGCACAACACGCTGGTCCAAGTCCAGTGCCTTGCTCTCCCCCTTGCAAAGTCTGCGTTATGGGGGGGCTATTTGAGGGGGGTTGGGAAAAATTAGTCAAAAACTACGTTTAAAGATGATCACATTTTTGTTTAAAAAATTTCAGATAGACTTGATGTTTCTATAATCTCTTTATATTTTTCCAAAGTTCGATATCTAAATATATTTATTTGATTCGGTTCAAACGGGATAGACCCGCGATCGTTTTGAGAGATAGTCTGAGATAATATTTTATCATATTTGACAAAATCACCCATTTTCAATGTTAGCTGTGGTGCATACTTGCAATACTTACTACCGCTACTTGTACTTGCAGAGAGGTACAGGGTGGTTACAATTAGGGTTGGCCGATGTTTTTTTAAAAAAAACATGACGTCCGAAATGTTTGTTTTTTTTAAAACATCGACGGAAATTTTTAGTACTAAGCACTAGGTATTTTGCAAAATTTTTGCGCGCAAGCGCGCAATTTCACACACAAATTGACATTGGTGGTTGTTTTCCATTGGTTTTGTGGCATTTTTAGTATCAAAGTATCCATTTATATATGCT
>OZ038452.1:29926217-29984508 GCA_964036195.1 Sphaerolaimus hirsutus
GGGAATCCATATATTCCACGCAAGTGAGATGCTCCCTATCTACCATATTATAGGGGCCGTAACAAAATGCCATGCAGTGTTCTGGGATGCCCGCTTCAACGCAGCAAGGTCTGCGGTTTTGGGTTATATTGTTAGGGTGAAAATGTCAACTGTCAAATGTCAACTGTGGAATAAGTCAATTGGCAAATGTGCGAAACTGGCTGAAAGTGTCCAAATTTTTGAGTGTTTTTCAACGGAAGTTTTTACTTGTCCCTAATAGTTTTCAAATTTTAATAGTAGAATAGTTATATATTTCTGAGTTCTTTCCAGGAGTAATTTCCATAAGTTCTATAATTTTACGAGGGGGGTGAAATTTTACGTTTATGATTCACGTGGGATATGGTAAATCCGTGTGAAAAGTAAATATTCAATCAACCAAACAATCAAAAATTAAAAAAGAAATATCAAAAATTCTCCACCTGTGATCCCTGCCATCAATTGCACAGTTAATCCAATTAGAAACGTGTCCCAAACATTTGGGGCCCCTTTTTATAAGAATTTCCGCCGTAATATTATAAGCGCACAGACTTTTGCAGTGGTCAGAAATTTCGTGATCATCACAGCATTTGTGCAAATCTGCCGCCGCCGCGTTCGCAGACTCTGCGAGAAAAAGACGATTTTTTATCATGAGCCAGATTCACAAACTAGTTGACAGGGAAACCAAATGTCAACTGGTTCCCGTCCCAATTCAAAGCTTGCACACGAGCCGACGAACGACGATCAAATGCAAAAGTGTTTAATCGTGTTGCTGTTCTAATGAAGCTGTACTGTTGGATCAAATTTTATGTATGTGCACTAGGCGGAGTAAAAGTGTGTAAATACAATAATGCGTAGTGTGACTCGTCAGGGGTGGGAGCGTAAAGGTTTGAATTGGGATGGGAACCAGTTGACATTTCATCTCCTTGTCAGTCAGTCTGTGTAGGGCCATGAAAATGGCGCCCCTTAAATACCGTTGGCACACTTCCAGCGTGAAATACGCTGCAAGGTGTCAAGTAAATGCAATATACCGCACCCAATTAACCCCCAAACCAACCACTACTACAACAAAACTGTTCATCGCACACATATCCAATGGGGCACTCTTTTTTGCTATTGCCCGACACGCATTGTCGGGTCTGCCCTGGGGGCAGTCCCACACCCTGCAAAATGCCCTGTAAAATGTCAAGCGTCATGCAAACTCCCTAAACTCACGGAAAATGTCCTGGAAAATGTCACATGACTGGTATAAAAATCAAACGTGACATTTTCAAGGGCATTTTACATGACACTTGACACTTTACATGACACTTGACACTTTACATGGCATTTTACAGGGTCTGGGAGTGGCACCGGAGCTCAACAAAAGGGGTTGCCCGCCGGAATTTACGCAATACGGCCCCATGGCGGGCGGGCCCAAATGACTGTGCGTTAGAAATTCGACGGCTTCTGAACGGAGAGATGACCCGTCGGTTGCGTGAGCCACGACAGATACCTGGGGGGGGGTTATTTGATGATGGGGGTATTTAGAATGTAAGGCGCGGTATAAGTGAGTGAAATTGTGCCCTATGGATTAAGGATGGCACTTTATTTTTTCAACTGATTTTTAAAAATCTGATTAAAAAATCACAGGGTGGAAACTAATATTTTCAAACAATCAAAATGTTTAAAAAAATCAATTTTTGGTCAAATTGATTTTTTATCGTTTGAAAAAATTAATTGTTTCCTTTCCAACCGCACTGTGGATTGATCAGGCCTCAGGGGTACGGTTTAATCCCGATTCAGAGTCCCCAATCCCGATACCAAAAATGTTCAAATACCAATCACGATCCCGCAAAAATAGCATAATTTGCCAAATGACATTTTTCCACTCACCAAATACAAAGTGCTCGGATCCAGTCCATACAAAACGTGTCCCGATTTGACCCCTTCCACTTTGTCCCATGCCAGTTCGCCCGCCGCGTCGACCCGATACCAAATCGTGTAATTTTGGACTTTATCCGCATTTTTTTCCGGCGGGTCGAATTTGATTTTCGCATCCGTGCTGGTTATTTGATCGACGGTCAGGTGCCGCGGCGGGGAAGGGTGACTTTCTGCGTTTTGCAAGGTTGTATTTGCTTATGTAATTTGAGCAGTATTTATACAAGAGCGAGTAACTTACAAGTGGATAGATGTGTTCCAGAAAGTTATGTCCCGCATTGAGTACATATTTCTGACGTGGTACGACTGTGCTGATAACCTTGTGGGTTACGGTAGTTATTGAATATTATATTGAAGATATTGACCGCAGAAATGGGACATAAGTTTTATGGGACATATCTATCCATCCATATGTTCAAGTGCTCTCGTATACTGTTAATTTGCATTTTTGCATGCTAAAATTGTTATTGGTTATTGTTACCGTTTTTTTTAACATTTGGAAATCACTTTCTGAAAATCTCAAAAATTGAGAGAAAAAAACGTACGATAGCCCAAATGCAGGCAGGAATAGATGGTGTTCATGTCCAGCGTCAAGCACAACACGCTGTCCAGGTCCAGTGCCTTGCTCTCCCCCTTGCAAAGTCTGCGTTATGGGGGGCTATTTGAAAGGGGTTGGGAAAAATTAGTTCATTTTCAAAAACTACGTTTATAGATGATCATTTTGTTTTAATTTTTCAGATAGACTTGATGTTTCTATAATCTCTTTATTTTTCCAAAGTTCGATATCTAAATATATTTATTTGATTTGGGTTCAAACCGGATAGACCCGCGATCGGTTTTGAGAGATAGTCTGAGATAATATTGTATAATATTTGACAAAATCACCCATTTTTCAATGTTAGCTGTTTTTCAATAAAAGCTTCTTTTTTGGATTGATATTTTCCATGACATTCGACACTTGATTTACATGGTGCGGGACTACCCCAACCTCCAAAACCCCCACCCACTTCAAACAATCTCCCGTGACCCCCTTCAATTTGCAACAATTCGTGTGGTCCCTTCCATCAGCCAAGCAAGGCGCCACGCTGCTATATTCCGTTCTGCATTGCATGGTGACTTGTAGGGCGCCAAAGGCGCTAGGGGGCTTGGATAAATCGCAGATTTGGTCCAGACAATCATCGTCCACATTATTTTGACGGCAGCATTCTGAGGGGGGGGGTTAATAATTTTTTTAGGGTGTTGGGGAATTTATATTTGCGAGTGGGGATTTTTTTAGGAAGGAGTTTTTATTTGAGGCAGAAATGGTTATTGCGCGCGTGAATGAAACTTGACCATCTGAACTTTTCATGAAAAATCAGCACTCAAACGACGAAGCGGCGGAAAATGTAAAAGTAGAAAATACCCCACGTAAATAAAATAAAAATTACCCTTGACATCATTCACTTTTCCAGGGTCCAATTTTACATCCTGTGTTGCGACCAAAACTCGAACCGATGGCAAACTGTCCCCATAATCGTTCATAGCCGTAACGTAAACGTAATATTGCGTTGCGGGACGTAATTCCGTTACGTTGTAACATTGTTCCTTTTTGGACATTTCGGCTTTGATTGGAATCTGTGAAATTTGGAAGAGTACTTTTTAATTTGGAAGAGTACAAACGATTTTAGTTTAAATGTAATTTTTCCATGTTGCTATTCTGAACGTAAAGATATTTAACGAAAATATTTGGCTAAAGTTCCATTTTCTGCATGGGGAAACTCAAAAATTCTTCTCTAACGATCTCCTTGGCAACGTGAATAAATTTCAAATTTCAATTGACAGATGATCAAATGAAAACTTCTTTAGAAGTTGCACCTTTACAACATGATAAACAATTTTATTTATAACATTCAACCAAAAACGATCAAAAATGATCTCAGAAAAGCATCATTAAAATAAATTTTAAAAAAAACACAATTTAACCAATAACCATCAAAAATTGACTCCGCCCACTCAACCAACCTTTTTAAACGCAAACTCCCTAACTTCCGTGGAATTGGTCGCGTGATT
The DNA here is from genome assembly GCA_964036195.1 of Sphaerolaimus hirsutus. NCBI lineage: Eukaryota > Metazoa > Nematoda > Chromadorea > Monhysterida > Sphaerolaimidae > Sphaerolaimus > Sphaerolaimus hirsutus. The sequence continues at coordinate 29,930,202 of OZ038452.1, forward strand.
GTGGGTAACGAAAACCCACGCTTGCCGCTTTCTGCGAACCTTTATCGTCGGCAATTGGCTACTGTCCAAAACATTTGGGCTGAACGCGTTCGCGGGAATCTGGGAGGAAATTCAATTCGGCTATTGTTTTTAAAATGGTTTAAAAACAAAAGCATCAAAACCGTTCTTTAAAAAAACTGCAGCCGTAATTTACGCGGAAGTATGGAATTCAGATGACGAGCCACTTCGAAGAACATAGTAGCTGATTTTTTCATGGACATCGTTAACACAAATATGCAAAATTTTCAAAGATAGCATACTATTTTTCAAACACATTTGAGTTCGCCGGAATGAGCAGTCTGTCAACTGCTGCTATTGGATTAAAAAATGGTTATTATGGTTAGTCTTCCAAATATGGGCAATTTTGGGAAAATATAATGAAATATAACTTCAGAAAATCTCTCAAAAATAAAATATGATTGAATATGATTTAAAAATCTCAGGAAATCTCTCACATCGAAAATAAAATAAAATTCGGAGAAATTTCGGGTAAAACTTTAATTTAAAAAAATCATATATCTTTATATTTTCTCACATTTTAAAGAAATTTTCGGAACGCTAAACATAGTAAACTCAAATGTGTGCGAAACAGATCTATCAGTTTTGGAAATTTCGTCCGTCAACTAAAAATTGGGCTGCCCGACAAAATGATCACAGACAATTGAATTACGCACCAGAGGGACGAAATCGCTCCCTTCTCCGGATCCAATTTCATCGCTGGATTCATATTCGGATTCCTCGTCGGAATCTTCGAAAACCTCGTCTTCGTCTGCGAGAGATTACGATAGCAGAGAGTTATGTACCCGTTAGTTATGTCCGATGGGATTTTGGTCACTGGGTGTGAAAACTATCAAGGGATATCGTGATTAGCATTGAAACAATCTATGGGTGATTTATATTTAAAAATATAAGATTTTATGAGATTTATGATTTTTCCACGATTTTCCCGAGATTTACATTTTTGATGCATCTGTCTGTAAATAAGATAGGTCAAGACAGGGCCGTATCCAGGGGGGGGCGGGGGGGGCTGCAGCCCCCCCCCCCCTCCCGGGGCGAGAACAAAAAGTGACCGGAAAATGCGACTTTTTCAACGTCAGCGTAAAAAATTTTGCGCGCAAGCGCGCATTCTTCACCAGACATAAGCTATTATCATCGGATTTGCTGCATGTGGCCACAAATCGTTATAAATACACTCAATGTTGTGTTTTTTTGCTGTTTTGTATGTATATTTACATACATATACAGCATTCCATGGCGCGGACGCCAACGCCAATGTCGCTATGGCGTGGCGCCTACTAATGGCGCCAGCGCCATGGCACCATTCCGCCACTATGTAGCTAAAATTTTAGGGGGGGGGCTGAGCCCCCCCCCCCCCTCGCCGGCCTCCGTAAACAAGCAGCCCCCCCCGCTCAAAAATCCTGGATACGTCCCTGGGTCAAGATATTGTCAAGTGAAAATATTCATGTTTTCGGTGCAAAAAATTGCATATAATTTAGAGCGATCTTATTTTGGAGAGATTTTCTGAAATAAGGTATATTTAATCATACTCTCTCAAAATCACAAGTTTTAAATGCCGATCATCTTTACGAAAAAAAAGAATTCAAATACGTCATGAAGTCATTCAGGAACATTCCGCAATATCTCCATTTTCTAATTATACCCACTTGCGGCAACCCAAAGCACTCAAATACACAATGAAAATTTGTGTGCATAAATGTGTGCCACTTAAATCATCAATAAAGGTAGCCGCCGACAAATAATTATAACGGCAACTAATTCTGCAAACTACTCCCTAAGTGCGTAAATACGCGTCACGCTCACGTCACACACAGCACAGTATACCATATTTGAGTGCCGTTCTATTTTTAATCAACTTTTTTTACCTGCCGTTCTATTTTTTTACTAATTTTTGACCTACCGTATTTCCTCGATATACCCCCCTCAAAATGGACACTATCAGTTTATAACACCCCCCCCCCAAATATAGTGTATAGAGAACGTAAATATCAACGGCTACGGTTTGTGATACCGGAAACGTAGAACACACGTTAAAAACAATGAGTGTGTTATGTTTGAACAGGGTTTATACCGTCTACGTACATATTTATATTAAGTCTATAGAGACTTATACATGGCGGTTTTTGTTGCATTTTTCGAAGTCTGTGTACGTTACAGACAACAATTTAGTACTGGGATTTCAAACAATTGCTGGCGACATAATACCCCCTCGAAATACCCCCCTCAAAAACTTCACTCTGAAAAAACAAACCCCCTGGGGGTATTTCCAGGGAATACGGTATTTTTGTAACATAGTTTTATTTTTAAATGTAACTTGAGCATTATTTTGACTCCAGAGCATCACTATGAATTTTTCATATTTATTCCAACGTTATTCGAATGTGACCGTTCCCGCCATCCATTTTTCTATAAATCTCTACCCCTCAACAAATAAATGGAAAAAGTTTTTGCATCGTGTTTTGCCAACAATTACAGTCTTTAGCAAATAGGAATTCTGATAAAAATCATATAAATTGCAAAATAATCGAAGAAAAAGCAACACAACCCCCCGCAAAAACATTAAAAACACAAAAACCCACCCGGTCGATTGCCGCCACCCCCCAAAAGGGGTAGCCCATCGAGACCCCCCAAAAAGGGGAACCTAGGCAACTCCTTAAAATGCAGCGTGTACTCGGAAACCGGGGGGTCCGCCTGCACGGTGTCCCAGCAAACTGATAGACTGTGCGCGTTAATTTCGTCCACTCGCACGTCCGAGGGCGCCTCGGGAAACGGCAGGAAATTTCGCTCGTAACACTGGAATGGGGTTGGAGGTAGGGTTCAAACGGGATTGCCCTTTTGGGAGCGGGATCGGGATTGGTTTTTTGAGATTTCGGGATCGGGATCGGGATCGGGATTGGCATTTTTTCGGGATCGGGATTGGGGTCTTGGGATAGAGAGTTTGACCAATGTTTTGGCATCCACAGGTGTTCAAAAAAGGTGTAAAAACACTGTTGGATGCCAGAAACGTGGCATAAAATGAACGCTGGGGGTTTGCGTTCACATTTTTGCATGCAAAAACGTCGTTTTTTCACTTTTGATAATTTCCACTCATTTTTCCGGGATCCCGATCCCGGAAAAATTAGTGGAAATTATAAAACGTAAAAAAAGACATTTTTGTATGCAAAAATGTGAACGCAAACCCCCAGCGTCCATTTTATGCCACTTTTCTGGCATCCAACAGTGTTTTGAGACCTTTATAAACAACTGTGAATGCCAGAACATTGGCCAAAATCTCTATCCCAAGACCCCAATCCCGATCCCGAAAAAATGCCAATCCCGATCCCGATCCCGTGACCCCGATCCCGGCCAATCCCGATCCCGAAATCTCATCAAACCGATCCCGATCCTGAAAAGTCAATCCCGTTTGAACCCTAGTTTTAGGTGAAGGTTTTGGCTTCAGTTTCAGTTGTACTTCAAGCTTAAAGCCCAGCAGTGATTCAACAAAACCAATCAATCCCTTTCAAAAACTTTCATGTGCCCAAACGACACTGGGCCAATGTGCCTGCGCACACTAGTTTTCACACGAAATTTCGAAAACTCACAATTCAGCTTAGAACGCATTTTAGTTTTGTACAATCAGGTGGCTGTCAACTACAGTTGACGGAGATGACAAAATAACTCCTTGTGGACAACTCAAACACGTTTAAAGCTCATTTATGAGTTTTCGAAATTTCGTGTGAGAACTAGTGTGCGCAGGGCCAATGAGCACATGACGAACCGGGAGCACACATTTGTTCGCAGCCATGCTTGATGTCTTGTTTCAAACAGCAATCCCTGTAATCGAAGGTCAGATTTTGTCGCAAAGCGTGCGCCAGTCCCGAACTGTCGGCGCCTGAGAAAAATTGTGGCAAATTTTGAGCTATTTCGAAAGTGGATTTTGCTGACAAATCTGACAAAAATTACCACTCCCCTTTGATTGACTCCCCACTCAAAAACGTCTGATGAAAAAATCCGTGCGGTTTTGCTGGAGGATTTACAGTGTTATCAGTTTTGTATGTGTTTTTGTACCAAGTTAAAGCGGTAGTTGACAGATTAAAGTAGTTGACAGACTCCTGACTCTGGTCAACTAAAATGTATTAACAGTATAGATTTATCAGATTCGGGAATTTCGGCTGTCAACTAGTTTGCGTAGCTGAAAAAAACCTGTCAACTATTCTTACCCAAAACTTCCACCTCAAACTCCAAAAATTGCTGCATTTCTTTCAAATTTTCATCCAATAATTCGCAAGTGTATTCGGCCGCGTCCGAAGATCGAACATTCTTTATAATCAGGGTCATTTCTTCTTCCTCTGAGAATTGGGATAAGATTTGGCTACATTTATTCAATTAAAAAAATATAGTAATATATTCAATACCGTATTTCCTCGAAATACCCCCCCTCGAAAGACCCCCCCCCCCTCTCGAGACCACTATGAAACAATCACCCCCCCCCACAAATTGAGTGTAAAGAGAACGTACATGCCAAATACTGCAGTTTGTGTTCTGCGTAGTGCAGAACACACGTTAAAACAATGTCGGAATCACGTTAGAACAGTGTACATACCATCTACGTACTACTATTAGTCTACAGGAGTCTTTACATGTCAGTTATTGATGCATTTTTCTACCCCAGCGCACATCACAAACAACGATTTTGTCCTAGGATTTCAAAAAAGTTCTTGTGAAATAATTACCCCTCCCCTCGAAATACCCCCCCCCCCCCCTCTCGGGAGCACTATGAAACAATCACCCCCCAGGGGGTATTTCGACGAAATACGGTAGTCTATTGGCGAGCTGTTGTCGCTGCACACACTAATTGACTAATGTAACTTAAGAATTTTAGTAAACTCGTAAATCAGTGTTGAATGCACTTGAGTTTACTGGAATGAGTTATTTTTACTCTCCATCAACTGTAGTTGATAAAAACCTTAATCATTTTAAAATGCCATTCAAGTAAATAAAAAATTACGAGTTTACCAAATTTTTAGCTTGCTGGCAGTAAACTAGTGTGTGCACTGGGACGCGCTATCATATACAATGAATTTTACCGTATTTTGATGAATAAAGTTACGTGAAAAATTGTACACCAAATTCACCCATAGTGAGAGAACTAGTGGTGGGAACAGTTTGATTTTTAAGATAGAATAGGGTAACATTTTGTAAATAAATTGTATTGTTGGTGTTTTTACGCGCAATGCAAAAAAACGAAAGTTGAAAACTTTGCCATTTTCAACTGATACTAAACTGATAGTTTCAATTTTAAAAATTTTTCATCTTTTATTTCACATCCAGTAGATAAATATGACATACTCGCAATTCACCAAAACAGATTTTTTAAGACAATTAAAAATAAAGTTTGACATACCGCAGTCGCAGCAGGAATTCATGAGGCATTTTTTGCCTTTGGGACAAGTCGATGACTCGTCGAAACATCGGCCAGAACAGTCTGAAAATGAATCTTTTTTTAAAAGGAAAAAAAATAATAATGGGGAATTTCAGTTACTTTGTTTTATAATAAAAAAATATCTATTTTCAAGTACAAAAAAATTAATTATAAAAGATTAGCAAAATTGAAAATCTCATTGAAAAATTCATTATCCGCAAAATCCACCAAAAGTACTTCAAAATAGGGATGGAAAAAAAGCGCTTTTTTTTAACGACCCCGCTTTTTTTTTAAAAAAAAGCACTTTTTTTAAAAAAAAACGCGCTTTTTTCGCTTTTTTTCAAAAAATGTCAAGAAGGTACCTAAAAGTTCCCAAATAGGGTTCTGAGTCAATATATACAGTTATATCAAACAAGTGGTAGTACTTGTGATGATATATAGCCATAGAATGGATGTGTAATCATGAGATAGCATTATAAGTCCTAATTTCTGCCACAAAAATCCAATTTTATGTTGACTCGTTATGTATATCGCTGTTTGTGTATGTTTCATTACTTCTAGTGAAGTTAGGCATGGAATAGCGCTTAAATAACGTTGTAAGAGAAGGCTAATGCATGACAGTGATGTTACACTCTGTAGAAGTATGTGAGAGCACATTGGCTGGATATTATATACTAGACTGACATATCACAACTTATTATTACATGATACCATGCAGGAATAGAAGCAATGGCACTAAAAATGCCACAAAACCAATGAAAACAACCACCAATGGCAATTTGCATGTGAAATTGCGCGCTCGCGTGCGAAAAAATTGCAAAATACCTGGTGCACAAGTACAAAAAATTTTGCCAGCGCTTTTTTTTAAAAAAAAGCGCTGGGACCCTTGCGCTTTTTTTTAAAAAAAAGCGGCGTTTTTTTAAAAAAAAGCGCTTGAAAAAAAGCGCTGGCCATCCCTACTTCAAAAATTACAAACTGGAAAATACAGAGGATGGCAAATGCGATTGTAGAAAATGTAAATTTATCGAGACGTTTTTTTATCATCAAAAACAACAATGAACATTTCAACGACAAGTTTGGTCACTTAAAAATTATTTTACTTAACACTTATTATTACTTTTCCTGTCACTTGTCCGGTCGCGTAATTGCCATCCCTTTAACTACCGTATTTCCTCGAAATACCCCCGGGGGTGAGGGTTTTTTCAGAGTGAGAATTTTGAGGGGGGGTTAAACGAGGGGGGGGGGTATTTCGAGGGGGGTTTATTATTTCGCCAGAAATTTTTTGAAAACCAAGTACTAAATTGTCGTCTGATACGTACGCAGACGTCGAAAATGCAACAAAAATCACCATTTATAAGACTTTAAAGACTTGTATAAGTGTGTAGACGTATAATCACTGTTCTCACATAACAGAAGCTCTCGTTTTTAACGTGTGTTTTGCATTACCCAGATGACAAACCGCAGCCTTTGTCATTTACGTTCTCTATACACTAAATTTGGGGGGGGGGTATTTCGAGGGGGGGTTTATAAGTTCATAGTGTCCATTTTGAGGGGGGGTATTTCGAGGGGGGTATTTCGGGGGGGGGGTATTTCGAGGAAATACGGTAGTTGTCTCGTTAAAAAACTTTTTTTTTAAACCCACCACTAGTCGTGTTAAATCGCACATATTGGTCAACTGAAAATCGATCGGCGAACTCCGGTTCAACCGTCAACCCCCGGGCAACAATTTTTTGAGGGGGATCCAAAATCGCATCGAATGGGTTCGCATTTGTGTTTGATTCAGTTGTCGCCGAATGGGGCCGGCCTTTTTTCCATACGAGCTGTGAATATAACATATTTCTGTACATTTTTGTTCGGGGTTTTAACATGTTGAGTGGGTTTAACATCCGGATTTTCATTTTCCATTTTGGTGTTGTAAGAAAATTTTTACATTGTATGTTTTAGCCGCTGAAAGTAAGCACAAAATTAGTCATTTTTGCATTCTTGTGTTGTTGTTTTTTTTGCGAAAAGGACCTTCCAAAATTTCGACCGATTTTAGTCAAATTTCATTCGACTTCTATTGGAGATCAGCAAAAATTAAATTTATTCTGCAGCAAAAGTACCAACATACAATGCCAGAAAAGTGTTTTTCGGCGTCAAAAAAGTGACACTTGTCTTAACAGTTACAACTCCATTACAACATTTCCTCATTTACAGTTTGCACTGACTGCAACTTGTATTCCACATGAATGTTGATCTTTTCAGTATTGGACGCATTTGAGTTACATTGGATGAATAATTTCTGATCTCCACCGACAGCAGTTTCGGTTCCCCATTCCGGTAAACTCAGCCGACGGACCCCCATTCCGGTAAACTCAAATGCGTCCAAAGCATACTTTAATCAGTTGCCGAAATTTCGGCCGTCAACTAATGAGCCTGGTGCTAGGGTTCAAACGTGACCGCGGTCCCCAAGGACGTAGCCAGGGGGGGGGCGGGGGGGGCGGCCGCCCCCCCCCCTTCCCGGGTCGGACAAGAAAATATACCCGAAATGGTGCTTCCGTAAAGCGATTTTGTCGCCAGTCCGGAAAAATTTTGCGCGCAAGCGCGCATTTCGGCACCGCACAGTATATTTTAGTTATACCTGTGGTTTAGGACCAAAAAAGCACTGAAAATTCGCCCCCGTCGCTGTATATGTATGCAAAATACATACAAGTACAGCACTATTTGGCGCCAATGCCAACGCCAATGGCGCCATGGCGTCGCGCCTACGAATGGCGCTGGCGCCAAGGCGCCATTCCTTTACCACAGGGGTCAAATTTAGGGGGGGGGGGGCGCCGCCCCCCCCGTTCGCCGAGCTCCGTATACAATCCGCCCCCCCCGCTCAAAAATCCTGGCTACGTCCCTGGCGGTCCCGGTACATGGTTCGGCTAATCCCAGTCCCGGTGCGAGAGTATAGCGAGATTAAAGCTACCCGAGATTTAACCCATCGATTGTAAAGCCAAAGTACCTCGCTAGGTAAGCCAAAGTATAGCGACATTAAAGCCAAAACTGTCATAAAAAAATGTGTCATTATTAAAGCCATTGTGTGTCATTATTAAAGCCAATATGTCGACTCGCAAGCCGCAATACAGGGAAATATTTAATGATACACATACAAAATGGATGTATAGTTTTTAAATACATGTGGCGGTAAGTTCACAGCCATTTTTGGGGTAATCCTCTTTTGAATGGACACGTGTGGATAATTTCTGTTTGGCTCGATGAAGTGGATCATGGAGAATTTCGGTGTGAACAAAGGATGGATAACAGACGTAAATGGCATATCCTGCATGAGAGCATCATACAGAGAAAGAAACGGTTTCTTTTATATTCTGCTGCATTACTTTCCCTTGTATTTTCGTGTCTGTTTTGCATTTTTTCATCCATTTTGTTCAACTATCAAATTTTTATCTATAAAATTCCACAGGAATGGCTGGCGCCACCTTTGGAAAAATTACTGATGACCATGTAATTCATGGCTTGTCAATCAGGAACATAGGCGGCGCAACGACCCAATTTGCACTTGTGACATTTACAAATTTCACGTTGTGACACCTTCTTATTGGAGCCCTTATGTGAAGTTGGCAGCCAGCCAAAAATTTTGAAATCACTACAAAATCACTACAACTACTTTTTTCAATGAGTGATTTTCATGTATCCTCTGGCACGTAAATAAATACATATAAATATGAAGTAAATATAATGTACACATGGCTTTAATAATGACACAAAATATGCACTATGTACGCATGGCTTTAATAATGACACAATGGCGCTACGCACACTGAAGCCGAAATATTCGGCATACGCACGTTTTTGACAAATGCCGAATTAAATGCTGAATAGAAAAAAACTTGCTGAACTCAAATCGTCCGTACTCTTGAAAATTAGGCGGTTTGTCAATTCAGCATGTATTTCAGCATTCAAAAGATGCGTACACTTTTTCATGCGGAAACATTCAGCAATAGGATAAAATCTCAAATGCTGAAATGCAAAGATAAACGAGGATTGGTTTTTGAGATCTCGGGATCGGATCGGGATTGACCTTTTGGTATCGGGATCGGGATTGGTTTTTGAGATTTCGGGATCGGGATTGACCTTTCGGGATCGGGATTGGCATTTTTCGGGATCGGTAATGGCATTTTTGAAAACATTCTAATATACACGTTTTTTGCCAATGTTTTCACAAAACAGGCTCAAAAACACGTCTGGATGCCAGAAAAGAGGCATAAAGTGGACATTGGTTAAAATTTATTAATGCAAAAAGGGCATTTAATGAGGTTGACCAAATTTTCTGGGATCGGGATCGGGATTGTATAAATTTTTTCGGGATCGGGATTGTGATTTTGAAAGTTTCTGGATCGGGATCGGGATTGGCTTTTGAGATTTCGGGATCGGGATCAGGATTGAGGTTTCAGGATCGGGATCGGGATCACCAAATCCCGAAATGTTTTAGGATCGGGATCGGGATTCCGTTTCGACCCTAGTGCCAACCCTATCCAATATACATAATCACTATTGTCTATTGACCGAAGTTGATGCTGTACAGAGAATGTAACTAATTATATCTTGTCATAAAGTTGACATCAAAAATTGTCATCAATTATATCTTGTCACACACACTAGTCAGGGGTAGGAAAGGGGGGGTTCCCCCCCCCCCCAAATCGCCAAGCTATCTATCTATTCCAGAGGCCGCTCAGCTATCTATCTATCCCGGAGGCAAAATTTTGGGCTACTATCCCCTAAACCCCTCCCCCCAATCGGCCAGCTATCTACCTATCTGGAGCGATTTTTGGGAAACTATACCCTAATTTTCGCTCAAAATCGCTATTTTCATACCTATATATAGATTTTCACCTCCAAAATCACTAGTTCGTGCATCTAACTGCCTATTTTGAGCTATTTTTAGTACTATATGTCCTTATATACCCATTTTTAGAACTATTTTTCACCTACTTTCAGCAATTTTTCTCCTTTTCCTCCCTTCTATGCCTATATATTGAGCCCCCGCGAACCCCCCCCCCCAGAAAAATTTACAGCTATCTATCCCTCCGGAGGAGTGATTTGCTATCTATCCAACACCCAGGAGGGCCAAAAACTAGAATACCCCTGACACTAGTTGACATCAAAAATTGTGTCAACTAAATTTTGGATAATTATTGGTTTTACTTGGCAGCAGGGTTGGCAAAATCTCAGAAAAAAAAATCAAATACAATTTTTATACAATTTTACTACAATTTTAGTAAAAAGAATTTCACAAAAACTAATCCTGGTCACAAAGAATAAAAAATAAAAATAAAATAATAATAAAATAATAATAAAATGGAAAATTGAAGAATAAAAAAATAAAAATAAAATGGAAAATTGAAGAAAAAATAAAAATATAATATAATTTATTTACAATTTTACTGCAGTTTCAGTAAAAATAATTTTACTAAAACCAACCCTGCTTGGCAGACGCTACAGTGTATGCACAACTTCATGTGTGCAGTGGCAAAAAGGATGAAAATTGGGGTTAAGGGTGACTTCTAGTGAAAATTATGGTCATCGTTTTCAAAAATACTTACTTTTACATTTTCCCATGGAAATAAAAGTAAAAAATTCTACTATACGTTTTCTGCACTCAGGAGTGACTAAAAATGAATATTTTACATTAACTTTGAAAACATTGATTACTTTCAACAATCTGGTTGGCAGGCATGCTTAGGGTGACAAATTTCCGTTTCCGTTTTCTGCAGGCAAATTTTTTCCATTTTCCATTCCGTTTTCCGGTAATTGAATTAATTTTTCCGTTTTCCGTTCCGTTTTCCGACTACAAAATTTTTTTCCATTTCCGTTCCTGTTTTTCTGGCTAATTATCCCTTTTCTGGCTAAATTTTCAGTTTTTCTGCCTTTTTCCGGCTGAATTTTCAGTTTTTCCGGCTGAATTTTCAGTTTTTCCGCCTTTTTCCCATTTTCAGGCTCAATTTTCAGTTTTTCAGCCTCATATTCCCCTTTTCTGGCTCAATTGTATGTTTTCTGTTTCAGCCAAACTGGTAAACATGCATGCAGGTTTTCAATTATGTGACTTTTTTCCATTTTCCATCAAAATTTCAGCAATTTTTAGCATTTCCAGGAAATTTCCACAATTTTTTTTGTTTTCTGGCAAAATTTCATTTTTCCATTTCCAGTTTTCCGGCCTTGTTTTCCTTGTTGCTGAAATTTTATTTCCGTTTTCTGGCAAGTGCAAAAAAATTTCCGTTTCCATTTTCCATAACAAAATTTTTTTGACACCCTAGGCACGCGCTGTTCCAATGTTTATCATTACTATTCGCTCATGTATAGGGTTCAAACAGGATCCCGATCCCGGATCCCGTGAAATTCCGGGATTTACCAGTCCCGATCCCGATCCTGAAACCCCAATCCTGATCCCGATCCCGAAATATCAAAAATACCAATCCCGATCCCGAAAGTTTTCAAATCCCGATCCCGAGAAACTCCCAAGTCCGGGATCCCGATCCCGGAAAAATTAGTGGAAATTATAAAAAGTGAAATAATGACGTTTTTGCATGCAAAAAAGTGGATGCAAACCCCCAGCGTCAATTTTATGCCACTTTTCTGGCATCCAACAGTGTGTTGAGACCTTTATGAACAACTGTGAATGCCAGAAAAATGGCCAAAATTTCTATCCCTAGAACCCAATCCCGATCCCGGAAAAATGCCTATCCCAATCCCGATCCCGTGACCCCAATCCCGGCCAATCCCGATCCCGAAATCTCAAATTACCAATCCCGATCCCGATCCCGAAATCTCAAAAAGTGAATCCCGATCCCGATCCTGATCCCGAAAAGTCAATCCCGTTTGAACCCTACTCATGTACACACATTGCCCAAATTCCCAAAATGGTTCGTACGTTTTTTCTGTTTACACACTGTTGAACTGTGCTGAACTACAATATCTCAAGAATGAGCAGTTTTTAAAAAAAATTTATGGTCTTCATTTTTGAAGATCATGTTCATACATGTTCATAAAAAATGTTTCATGAAGATGTATGAAAAACTAGATGAGATCTGGATCATTTCACAGCAGTAGATTTTCTGCCAATTGCTGAACTGGTTTGCTGAAATGAAAGTGTCTGGATACAATTTTTTCACAAGATGCTGAAATGTTAAATTCAGCATATGACCAAAAATGCTGGAAAATCATCTAAATCCGTCCGAATTTGTCCGAATTCGTACGGTTGCTGAATGTCTGGACCCAAAAATGCTGGTCTAAAACCGTCCGAACAGCATTTTTTTAGTTCGGATTCGGCAGATGAAAACGTGCGTATGCCGAATATTTCGGCTTCAGTGTGCGTAGCGCCAATGGGGTTAAATAATGATACACTTTTGGTGATGGGTCGATTGATTGACTGCGGCTTTAGAGACGAGGCACTTTGGCTTTAATCTTGATGTACTTTGGCTTGCGAGTCGATGGGTTACGAGTCGCTGTGGTTAAATAATGGGTTTCCCTCTCCCGGTGCCGACCCCCCAGCCCCAGTCCCGGTCCCGGTCCCGACATTAGAAAATTTCTGGTCCCGTTCCGAAAAACTAGTCCCGTTTGGACCCTACATGGTGCCAATACTCCCCAGGAAAACTTTTCACATCAACCCCCCCCCCCCAAAAAAAAAAAAAAACATCCTCAAATAACCCCCCTACCTGTTTACTATCACTCAAACAGGAAGCCCTCACAGCGCAGTGAATATTCACCGCAAATCCCTGAACAGCATATAAAAAGCCATTTTCCCTAGAATATAGGGTGCCTTTATTTGTCCTGCTCGAGGGTAATTGCGTCCCTGAAGGGACCCCACTTTGTGATAATGTAGGGTTTAGTAGGGGTAAAAGTAGGGCTAGAATATGGCACAGCGTGTGTAGGGATTGAGAGCCCATGGTCTGGGTGAGGGTCTGGGTTTTTTGTTGACAATTGGCGCTACGTGTATTAGTTGACAGTGTCAACTGGTTTTTGAATATGTCGATTCAGGTTTTAGTTGACTGATTGCAGACGCACGTGCCGAAATGTTGAAGAATGCATATTGGGGAGTGTTCATTTGAACTAAAATGTCATGTTTCCCGTCAACTAAAATCGTAGTTGACATGGAAACCAGTTGACAGTGTCAACTAGCGTTCATAGTATTATAGAAAGAAAATCTGTTTTTGACAATTTGTATTCTATTTATAAATGAGTACTATACCTAGTAAGTTTAGATTTTTGTAGTAGGTAAGTTTTAGATGATTTTTGTGACAAAATAACTAGAAAATAGAATCAATGCGAATAGAAACTTGACAAAAAAGACAAAGCAAAAATATGTATAAAAACCTGGTATTAATAAATGGCATCAAAACTGAACCATTGCAAAATAAAATGTCAACATTAGTTTAATATAACACTGAATAGGGTTGGAAAAAAACGTTTTTTTTAACTCGATGTTTTTTTTAAAAGCTCCCAGATATGACCTAGTGTCAACATATATAGGTATATCAGACACTGGCAATACTCTGTGATGTTAAATATGACCATATAATGGCTGTGGAGCCATGGGATAGCATTATAAGTGGTGATTTGTGTCAAAAATATCCATTTTTTGTCGACATATCGTTCGTATATCGCCTTATAGTCGAATGTTTGTGACTTCAGGTAAAGTTTGGCACGGAATGGTGATCAAACAAGGTTATAAAAGGAGGTTGTTACTTTGGGAGTGAAGTTACACACTGGAGGTACATGGAAGCACATTACCTCAATATTATATACTACAGCAACATATGACGGCTTATTCACCCATGGTAGCATATATAAATGGATACTTTGATACTAAAAATGCAACAAAACCAATGAAAACAACCACCAATGTCAATTTGTGTGTGAAATTGCGCGCTTGCGCGCAAAAATTTTGCAAAATACCTAGTGCTTAGTACTAAAAATTGCGGCTGATGTTTTTTTTTTTTTAACATTTCGGACGTCATGTTTTTCTTTATAAAAAAAAACGTTTTTTAAAAAAAAAAACGTTTAAAAAAAAACATCGGCCAACCCTAACACTGAACATATCTTTTTTATCAGGAATTTTTGGTTGAAAGGTAAATATTTGGTAGTTGAGCGAAATTTTCCAATAGTAGTGTTTTCAAAATCTTGCAAACAGTTAAAAAAACGGAAAAATCCCACCCACCTAATCGATATGTATACTCGGCAGACATGATACTCTACAAATAGGTATGATTTATGTCTTCGGCTGGCAGACGGCCAACGGGAAACTTATGAGCCGACTCCCTGCTCCTCTTTATCCCGACTCCTAACTGGTTCAGTCAGCCGCAGTTCACTGCGCATTGCGGTTTTGATGTCATGATGGAGTGTTACCCCCAGAAAATGTAGGCTGTAATGTCGCCCGAGTATACTCTATTAATTTGTGTCTATTTTAATTGACCGAATTCACCTGCCCCAGCAAAAATCAAACGTTATAATGGCGCTGCGCGCACTAGTTTACAGCCAGTTGGTAAACTCATAAATCATGGATAAATTATCATAAATTTTGAATGCATTTGAGTTTACCAAAATGAACTGTCTGTCAACTGCAGTTGATGGGTATTAAGAATAACTAATTCCAGTTAGGGTTGGCCGATGTTTTTTTAAACGTTTTTTTTTAAACGTTGTTTTTTTTTAAAACATGACGTCTGAAATTTTTTTTTTTTTAAACATCGGCCGAAATTTTTAGTACTAAGCACTAGGTATTTTGCAAAAATTTCGCGCGCAAGCGCGCAATTTCACACACAAATTGACATTGGTGGTTGTTTTCATTGGTTTTGTGGCATTTTTAGTATCAAAGTATCTATTTCTATGTGCTACCATGGGTTAATAAGCCGTCATATGTTGCTGTAGTATATAATATTGAGGTAATGTGCTTCCATGTACCTCCACAGTGTGTAACTTCACTCCCAAAGTAACAACCTCCTTTTATAACCTTGTTTGATCACTATTCCGTGCCAAACTTTACGTGAAGTCACAAACATTCAAGTATAAGGCGATATACGAAGGATATGTCAAAGAAAAATGGATATTTTTGACACAAATCACCACTTATAATGCTATCCCATGGCTCCACAGACATTATATGGTCATATATAACATCACAGTGTATTGCCACTGTCTGATATACCTATATATGTTGACACAAGGTCATATCAGGGAGCTTTAAAAAAAAACGTTTTTTATTTTAAAGAAACGTTTTTTATTTAAAAAAACGTTGTTTTTTTTTAAAAAAACATCGAGTTAAAAAAAACGTTTTTTTTCCAACCCTAATTCCAGTCAACTGAAATGCGTTCAAAGCCGATTTATGAGTTTACAAAAGATGTGACAGCAAACTAGTGTGCGCACGCGCATTTTTATTTTACTATGGTGCCTAGTAACCCAAACAAAAATAGAATGCATTTAGTGTGGCTTCACGCATATCATTTTGCTTGAGATATAAATACTCAATCAATAAAAGAATAGAAAGGAATTGGCACTATACCGTAAATTCTCAAATAATCCCCATGTGAATAATTTTTTCGCCAGACCTTTTTTTTTGGGGGGGGGGGTAGTGAAGGGGGAATATTATTTCATTAAAATTTTCAAAGATGTTTCTGTTAACTCATTTCACCTTATGTTGTTTTAACAAGATAACACGCCATTTTTGCTAAATTAGACAGAACAATTTTTCATATGCCTTTAGGGGGTTTTTATTCAGGAGGGGTATAAAATTTCTTCTATTAGAAAAGATACGGTATTAGAGAAAAGTCGCAAAAAAATACTACGGAAAACGGAAAGGCGGAAAAATTTGAGCTGCCGGACAACGGAGTAAAAAATTTGCCTTTAGAAAATAAAATACACCGCAACGATATAAACTCGGCGGACATGAAACGAATCAGCGATTCGGCCCTTCGTTACCGATGACGAATGTTTTTTAAATCGAACTTGAATGAACGGATTCCATTCGGTTCACAATAAATTTGATTCAATCCTACTTTTTATGCGATAACGATGTGAATTTGATAGACAAATCATTATAGAAAGTCGGAGTGTTAGGTCTTACGTAAGATCTTATCGTCGCAGTCCCGACAAATTCATTCAAAAAATTACGTATGAACTTACCGCTGCGTCCAAGTTACTGTTGCGTTTTATACAAACGAAGTAAAAGACGCATGATTTCCGTTCGCGTCAACGATAATGACCGCAGAATCAATTAAGTCAACACAAGTGTCAACTTGTGTGTGGGCTGCCATCAGCGACCAATTGCGGTCGCTTAATCGCATTCCGCAGCCATTTTTGTTGACGCTGACGGAAATCCTGTGTCTTTCATACTTGGTAACATTCTCGCAAACGGTAACTTGGACGTGTGCCAACTAAGAATATACGCAGTTGTACGAAAATTCCTTAGACCATTGACTTCTATAATGTCCGTCGAGTTTACCTATGAGAAGATTCATTCCAAATGTGCATGGGTGCCAAATCCAGAAAAATCCAGTTACATATAAATTTAACAAACGTTTTTTTATTCTTCCTTATAATAACATAAATATCTAGCTTCGTCTGCATCAAAAATGTTTCCGGATAGGTAAATGTTATACAATTAACTAAAACAATCATTCAAACTTCACTCATCTCCACCTATACAATTTCGAGAGAACTGCACGCTAAGGATGCTTCAATGCAAAAGATAGGAGGCACAATCACAGGCCTCATTGTGCCCGATTCGTGTATGTTTTTGCACACAATGCAGTC
Organism: Sphaerolaimus hirsutus; assembly: GCA_964036195.1. Taxonomy (NCBI): domain Eukaryota; kingdom Metazoa; phylum Nematoda; class Chromadorea; order Monhysterida; family Sphaerolaimidae; genus Sphaerolaimus; species Sphaerolaimus hirsutus. The sequence continues at coordinate 29,947,444 of OZ038452.1, forward strand.
ACTATTTATTAGTACAAATGCCCTTTACAAACACGATCCACAATCTTGACAAACAGGGTTAGTAGATGGCAAAGTTGCTTCCCAAGAATGCAATTGCACATGTATAGGGGGTTGACTTGAGTTTTTAGGGGCTGAGTTTACAATTCAGGGTTGAGTTGATGGGTGTTGATAAATTAGGGTTGAGTTGACAGAAGTTTAAAGATAAGGGGCTGTTGACACAAGTTTAAAAATTAGAGGCTGAGTTTATGGGAGTTGAGTTGATGGGTGTTTGCCAAATTAGGGGCTGAGTTTATGGGAGTTAACAATAACATTACCATAATCCTTAAGTGAGGCCTCCGGGGCTAAAAAATATAAATTGTGATATAATGCATTTGTGGGTTACTGATTACAATGATTTGAAATATGCACTCCATTCTGACAGTACATTACGATAACCCTGAAATTGAACCCAAAATGGGGCCAAAATTTTCAAATTGTGAAATGATGCATTGTGGGTTTCTAATTGCACTGATTTGATACATAATGCACTCCATTTTGACACTACATTACCATAACCCTGAAAATGAACCACTGGGGCCAAAAACTTTCAATTTGTGAAATGATGCATTTTTGGGTTTCTGGTTGCACTGATTTCAAATTTAGGTTTCTGATTGCACTGATTTGATATATGCACTCCATTGACACTACATTACCATAACCCGAAAAATGAACCCATGGGGCCAAATACTTTCAATTTGAGAAATGATGCATTTTCAGGTTTCTGATTGCACTCATTTGAAATATGCACTTCATTTTGACACTACATTACCATAACCCTGAAAATGAACCACTGGGGCCAAAAAAATTCAATTTGTGAAATGATGCATTTTTGGGTTTCTGATTGCACTGATTTGATATATGCACTCCATTTTGACACTACATTACCATAACCCTCAAAATGGACCCATGGGGTTAAATACTTTCAATTTGAGAAATGATGCATTTTCGGGTTTCTGATTGCACTCATCTGAAATATGCACTTCATTTTGACACTACATTACCATAACCCTAAAATGAACCCCCTGGGCCAAAAACTTTCAAATCATAAAATGATGGATTTGTGAGTTTCTGAGTGTAGTGATTTCAAATATGCCCAGGGCTTAAAAAATTAGAAATTGTGAAATGATTCAATGTGGGTTTCTAATTGCACTGATTTGAAATATGCACTCCGTTTTGACACTACATAACCCTGAAAACTACATAACCATAACCCTGAAAATGAACCTCTGGAGCCAAAAACTTTCAATTTGTGAAATCATTCATTTTTGGGTTTCTGATTGCACTGATTTCAAATTTGGGTCTATGATTGCACCAATTTGATATATGCACTCCATTTTGACACTACATTACCATAACCCTAAAAATGAACCCATGGGGCCAAATACTTTCAATTTGAGAAATGATGCATTTTCGGGTTTCTGATAGCACTCATTTGAAATATGCACTTCATTTTGACACTACATTACCATAACCCTAAAAATGAACCCCCTGGGCCAAAAACTTTCAAACCATAAAATGATGGATTTGTGGGTTTCAGAGTGTAGCTATTTCAAATATGCCCAGGGCTTAAAAAATTAGAAATTGTGAAATGATTCGATGTGGGTTTCTAATTGCACTGATTTGAAATATGCAATCCATTTTGACACTACATAACCCTGAAAACTACATAACCATAACCCTGAAAATGAACCTCTGGAGCCAAAAACTTTCAATTTGTGAAATCATTCATTTTCAGGTTTCTGATTTCACTCATTTGAAATATGCACTTCATTTTGACACTACATTACCATAACCAAAAAAATGAACCCCCTAAGCCAAAAACTTTCAAATCATAAAATGATGCATTTGTGGGTTTCTGATTGTAGCGATTTCAAATATGCACTCCATTTTGACACTACATTACTAAAACTCTGAAATTGAACCCCTAGACCCAAAAATTTCTAATTGTAAAATGATGCATTTTGCAGGTTTCTTATTGCACTGATTTGAAATGACTCAATTTCAACTCTACATTACTGTAAGCCTTAAATTGAACCCATGGGGCTAATAAATTAGAAATTGTGAAATGATGCATTTGTGGCTTTTTGATTGCCTTGATTTGAAGTATGCACTTCATTTTGACACTACATTACCATAACCCTGAAAATGAACCCCCAGGGCCAAAAATTTTCAAATCATAAAATGATGTGTTTGTGGGTTTCTGATTGTAGCAATTTCAAATATGCACTCCATTTTGACACCACATTACTAAAACCCTGATAATGAACCCCTGGGCACAAAAACTTTCAATTTGTGAAATGATGCGTTTGTGGGTTTTTTATTGCAGTGATTTGAGATGTGCACTCCATTTCTACTCTACATTACCATAACCTTTTAAGTCTAACCCTTGGGGCTAAAAAATTGAAAATTGTGAATTGATGCATTTGTGGATTGATGATAGTGATTTTTTGAAATATTCATACCATTTTCACACTACATTACCATAAACCTGAAAATGAGTTTACGGGAGTTTCCAAATTAGGGGCTGAGTTTATGGGAGTTTCCAAATTAGGGGCTGATTTTAAGGGAGTTTCCAAATTAGGGGCTGAGTTTATGGGAGTTTCTAAATTAGGGGCTGAGTTTATTGGAGTATCCAAATTAGGGCTGAGTTTACAGCAGTTTCCAAATTATGGGTTGAGTTTACAGGAGTTTCCAAAATTGGGGGCTGAGTTTATGGGAGTTTTCAAATTAGAGGCTGAGTTTATGGGAGCTTACAAATAAGTGGCTGAGTTTATGGGAGTTTGCAAGTTAGGGGCTGAGTTTACGAGAGTTTGCAAGTTAGGGGCTGAGTTTATAGGAGTTTCCAAATTAGGGGCTGAGTTTACAGGAGTTTCCAAACTAGGGGCTGTGTTTACAGGATTTAGAGGGGTCCCCATGGGGTGCCATTTTTGGGGGGTCTCCAGGGGGTGCCATTTTCTGGAGGTACATATGGGGGTGCCATTTCAAGGGGGTCCACATAGGGTGCCATTTTTTGGGTGGTCCCCAGGGGTGCCATTTTTTGGTGGTCCTCAGGGGGGTGCTATATTTTTTTTTGCAGGGGGGTCCTAAGGGGGTGCCATTTTGGGGTGGAACCCAGGGGGTGCCATTTTTGGAGAGTCCCCAGGGGGAGCCAACTTTGGGTGGGTCCCCAGGGGGTGCCATTTTTGTGGGGGTTCCTAGGGGGTGCCATGTTTGGGGGTCCCCAGGGGGTGCTATTTTGGGGGGTGCTATTTTGGGGGGTCCCAAGGGGGTGCCATTTTTGGGGGGTCCCTAAGGGGTGCCATTTTTTGGTGGTCCTCAGACGGTGCCATATTTGTGGGGCCCTAGGGGGTCTCATTTTTGGGCGGTTCCCAGGGGGTGCCACTTTTGGGGGGTTCCCCGGGGGGTGCCATTTGGAGGGGGGTCCCCATTGGGGTGTCAGTTTTTGCAAGCCTCTGAGTAGTGGGTACCTATAGCAGGATTCTCTCCAACCTTCAGTTGGGTTTTGTGGTTCTCTACAATTAATACCACAAACACAAAAAGAACAGCAAAGCACAAATGTAACCAATTGAAAATTACAACAAAGTTTGACACCTTGCAAAAACCACACTATCATATCACAAAACCTATACCACACAGAATGCACACTGCACACCATCATACCAAATCGCAAACTGTCCACATTTTACTACCGAGTTTCATGCCCAACCATTTTACAGTTAACAGTTTTACATTTTACCAACCAAGTTTACAAAAATCCATTCCAAAACATTGCATCTTTGGTATTGGTCTTGTTATTGTTGGTACATTACATACTGCATTTCAAAACACATGCCTAGCATGTGGGCAAACTTAACTAAAGTATCATATTTTCTCCAATGGTATTAATTGTAGAGAACCACAAAACCAGACCGAAGGTCGGAGAGAATCCTGCTAGTTTCATACATTTTTAATCTCCACAAGGAAACACGAAAAAAACATAATACCGTATTTCTTCTAATAGTATAACGCCGTTCTGTTTATTTGGTCAACTTTTTTATCTGCCGTTCTATTGGAGGCTGCCGTTCTATTTTTTTCACCAATATTTTTCACACATTTTTCATCTGAACATAGTGTCTTTAACGAGACGTGAATAACATTTTAATATCAGAGTGCCAATTCAAACAAAACCAAATGTGAAAACAAACCTAATTCACTGTTCGGAACACCGTGGATGTTATCGCCACCCACTTTCTAATATTTTTGTGTTTTGGCACTCTTCCAATGCAATTTCTACCAGTAACTTCTATTGGAGGCGGCCGTTATATTGTTTTCGTGAGCACAAAAATGTGCCAAAACCTACCGTTCTATGGGAGGTGCCATTCTATTGGGGATGTGCCGTTCTATTAGAAGAAATATGTATATCTTTAAACTCTAACAAAAGTAAATCTTACTCACATTACAAAACAGTAAGAAAAACTTTAATACTGATATTATCTGCTGTTAATTAGTCTGGCATATGAAAAACATCACTTTTCAAAGAAACGGTGAACAGCAAAATATGTTTTCGAAAACATACATAAATACACATACACGCAGTTTATGGATGTAAAATAGTTGAAAGGTTTGTTCAAAAATTACTGGGACAGGTTACAGTGGGTATAGACCTTGTTAAATGGCATGATAAATTTCAAGTTAATGCAAATTACTGAGGTAAAAAATTAAACATCAAAAATGGAAACAATGAAACCATTTGAAAAACAGCTTCCAAAATTTTAGTATTTATTCAATAGATTGTTGCAATTTTTGCATGAAAGCATGCAATCCCATGAACATATGGAAAAACAAATAAGAATCAAGAACAAATGGAAGATTTAACAGTAAAAATGCCTCAAACCAATGAAAACAACCACCCAGGGGTCTCCTAGGGGGGGGGGGGGGGCTGGGGGGGGGGCTGCCCCCCCCAAATCGGCCAGCTATCTATCTATCCCAGAGGCCACTCAGCTATCTATCTATCCCAAGGCAAAATTTTTGGCTACTACCCAAAAAGCCCCCCCCCAAATCGCTCAGCTATCTAAATATCTATCTGGAGTGGTTTTTGAGAAATTTTGCCCCAATTTTCGCTCAAAATCACTAATGTTCGCGCTATTTTATAGTTTTTCACCTTCAAAATCGTGCTTTCCGGCTATATACATGGTTATATACCTTATTTTAGCCATTTTATACCTACTTTTGGCTACTTTTAACTGATTATTAGCAATTTTTTCCCCTTTATGCCTTCTTAACCTTGAAAAAGCCTATATATTGTGCCCCCGCCAGCCCCCCCCCAGAAAAATTTTCCAGCTATCTATCCCTCCGGAGGAGCGATTTGCTATCTATCCAGCCCCCGCGAGGGCCAAAATCCTGGAGCCCCTGCAACTTTGACTGTAGCTTATCAACGGTTTCGATGCTTGCATTAAAAAAAACATTTTTTATTTTTCAAAACTACAGCCACCCCCTAGTCCCAATACTTTTGGAACAGACCAAAAACACATGGTCACATAAAGTAACTAGTGAGTGATATTTTCAAAAGTGACTGAACATGCAGGCATAAACGAGCTGCATGAATCAATACTCGTTACCTGCTATTTATCAAAGCCTCAACTTGTTTACTTGTAAATGCATGGCAATATTTATCGTTATAAAATATTTACCATGTTCATTATTTTTGGTGGAAATATGTGTAGTTGAGTAGAGGTTCGTTAGTGAAAAATTTAGCTCCCGATTCGCAAGTGCACAAGATAAGTGATAAAAAGTAAGCAAAGTTATGACTGGTCTTTTTCAATAGATGAAGCGATAAACATATTCATAAGTTTACTTGTTACTCAGAAATTGCGATTTTGCACCTATTACTCACAATTTTATGCAAATATATTTACTAAACCCCTGCCTTACATATCCAAAAATGAACCAAAAATTATACAGTTTTTGATCATAATGTTTAGTTTTTACTATGGAATGATCAATAACGACATTTATCAGATTTTATTCATTAAAATTATGGTAGGTTCGGCACAAACATTGCACTCAGCCGAGTATCATCTCGGGCCAAGGACGTAGCCAGGGGGGGGGGCGGGGGGGGCGGCCGCCCCCGCCTTCCCGGGCCGGACCAAAAAATGGCACTTCCAGATAGGGTTCAAACGGGATTGACTTTTCGGGATCGGGATCGGGATCGGGATTCACTTTTTGAGATTTCGGGATCGGGATCGGGATCGGGATTGGGGTTTCGGGATCGGGATCGGGATCGGGATTGGTTTTTTGAGATTTCGGGATCGGGATCGGGATCGGGATTGGCCGGGATTGGGGTCACGGGATCGGGATCGGGATTGGGATAGGCATTTTTCCGGGATCGGGATTGGGTTCTAGGGAAAGAGATTTTGGCCATTTTTCTGGCATTCACAGTTGTTCATAAAGGTCTCAAAACACTGTTGGATGCCAGAAAAGTGGCATAAAATTGACGCTGGGGGTTTGCATCCACTTTTTGCATGCAAAAACGTCATTATTTCACTTTTTATAATTTCCACTAATTTTTCCGGGATCGGGATCCCGGACTTGGGAGTTTCTCGGGATCGGGATCGGGATTTGAAAACTTTCGGGATCGGGATCGGGATCGGGATTGGTATTTTTGAGATTTCGGGATCGGGATCGGGATCGGGATTGGGGTTTCGGGATCGGGATCGGGATCGGGACTGGTAAATCCCGGAATTTCACGGGATCCGGGATCGGGATCGGGATCCCGTTTGAACCCTACTTCCAGATAGGGTTCAAACGATATATCGTATCGAATATCGGATATCGACCATTTTTTAGTATCGAATATCGATATCGAAAATTTTGAAAAAATATCAAATATCGAATATCGATATCGAAAATTTTGAAAAAATATCGAATATCGATATCGAATATCGACCATTTTTTCGATATATCGAACCTGTATTGTGTCCCCAAATTTACTTTTCATTTTCATTTTGAGATGTTTATGGTTGATCTGATGTGCTTGTAGTATTGTATTTGATGAGTAAAAGTACAGTACACTTTGATTCATCATGTTTTTCTTCTATTTTCTACCACTGAGTGATGTAAAGCTTGTTAAAATCACTTGCACCATTCAAATTTCAGTAAAGAGATGATTAAACATGTGTGCAACCACATGAAAATACAATATACCACTTGAAATATGCCTTGCTATACCAAAAGCATATCGCAATATCGAATATCGAAAATATCGAAATATCGAATATTGACCATTTTTCAATATCGAATATCGATATCGAGGTTCCATATCGTATCGATATCGATTATCGAGTTTCAGAAAAAATATATCGAATATCGAATATCGATATAGAAAATTTTGAAAAAATATCGAATATCAAATATCGATATCGAAAGGTCATATCGTTTGAACACTACTTCCAGAAGATAATTTTGTCGACAGTTCGAAAAAATTTTGAGCGCAAGCGCGCATTTTCCCTTCACAGCATATATTTTCGGCTAACTGGTCTCCGCGGCTTCAAAGTCAGTCAAAATAGACTCTCCGCGCTGTATATGCCTGTAAAAAACAGACGTTTACTGGCGTTTTGGCGCCAATGCCAACGCCAGTGACGCCATTCCCCTACTACAGGGGTAAAATTTTAGGGGGGGGGGCGCCGCCCCCCCGTTCGCCGGGCTCTGTATACAATCCGCCCCCCCCGCTCAAAAATCCTGGCTACGTCCCTGTCTCGGGCATAAATTAGTGATTAATTACGGGGTACATCCCTGATGAACACTCCAGCTGTTTTTCTTGTCATTTTTTCTGAACTGACCGCCAGACCGCATCCTTTACAGAGAATGTTAAGGGTCGTTCACACGGTTTCGTGTGCCGACAAAAAAGTTAAGCAAGAAAGTTCCATAATTCCGGAATAAAGTTCCGTATCTGCGGGAAAAGCCAGTGAAGTATACTCACTAGTTAAGAGTACACACATGCCAATTTGCAGATAATTTGAGCCTATGGTTCAAGACTTATAAGCATTTGAAGTTGAATTTCAGTTGTCGGTTCGGTTTCAAAACAAAAACCGAACCGACAACTAAAATTCATTTTCAAATGCCTATAATTCTTGAACGACATGCTCAAATAATCTGCAAATTGGCATGTGTGTACACTCAACTAGTGAACACACTCCACCGCTTTTTCTTGCAGATATGGAACTTAATTCCAGAATTATGAAACTTTTTCACCAAACTTTTTTGTCGGCACACGAAAGCGTGTGAACGCTGCTTTACCATATTTCGATGAATAATGCCACAATGATGAACTATACATCAAATTCACCAATTGAGAATTGAATGCATGAATAATAATAACATTCAACCATTTTCTTGCATTTTTATGATTTTTCTGTACCTGAGAATTTTTTCTCAAATATGGGGAAAAAATGTTTACTAGGCGGAAATGGCAAATACAGAAAAAAACCTGCTTTAAAAATACCTCCATAAAGGTCAATTGTTGCCGATAGAAAAATACAACAGCAATTTTCAGCGAATTTCTACACAGGTAAAAAAAATCGTTTCGGGGAACACCTCCACTCAAAAAAATTCAATCACCCCCCAAGTAAATATTATGAATATCCCCCTGGTGAGGTGCCAGCAGGGGTCTCCAAGATTTTGGCCCTCGCGGGGGCTGGATAGATAGCAAATCGCTCCTCCGGAGGGATAGATAGCTGAAAATTGTTCTGGGGGGGCTGGGGGGGCTTAGGGGGGGGGCGCGCGGGGGCACAATATATAGGCTTTTTCAAGGTTAAGAATGCAGAAATTGGGGCAAAATTTCTCAAAAACCACTCCAGATAGATAGATAGCTGAGCGATTTGGGGGGGGGGGTTTGGGGTAGTAGCCAAAAAATTTGCCTCGGGATAGATAGATAGCTTGCCGATTTGGAGGGGGGGCAGCCCCCCCCCCCCGCCAGCCCCCCGCCCCTAGGAGACCCCTGGGTGCCAGCTATGCTATGTAGCAAATCCAAAATCTCATAAATATAATTCAATAACACATTGTGGTTACAAATTTCATTAGTTGAATAAACAAAACAGCAAAATGAAAACATACAAAATACTTATCCATCCACTTGACAAAATCACATGACCTTCAGTTAAAATCTATGATTTTATCTACCAGGCAATTTTTTGAAGAAAAAAAAATACATAAACCACAATTTTCTAATGTGTAAATTAGTATTTGAGTGTAAAGATTCACTTGTGTAAACCAAAACAAAACAAACGAAAAACAAACAAGTAATCATTGGTTTAAGAGGCAACAAAAAGCCACAAAAATGTGATTTCAACAAATTTTTTGCCCCACAACAATGGGAAAATGCAATAATTTAGACTTTGTTTGACAAACCAGAGTGGCATTTTACCTGGGATTTGGCTGGCACGGAAAAAGATGAATACCTTTTCAATATACATTTTACCTCTATGAAACTGCACATGCAAACACATTGTATTGGCTGTATCAAATGCATTGGTTCAGGATAGGGTTGGGAATTTCAAAATTTTCGAGTTCGGGTATCGGGTCCTAAAAATTTCGGGTCGGGTATCGGTTCCAAAAATTGTTGCGGATATCGGGTTCGGGTATTGAGGTCGGGTATCGGGTCGGGTTTTCAGGTTAAAATGACGGGTATCGGGTAATAGAATTGTCCGGTATCGGGTAATAGAATTGTCGGGTATCGCGTAATATATTGTTGGTATCAGCAGGGACGTATCCAGGATTTTTGAGCAGGGGGGGGGGGCTGAATGTTTACTGAGCCCGGCGAACGGGGGGGGGGGGGCTCACCCCCCCTTTAAATTTTTACCTATAGGGTGAAGGAGTGGCACCAGGGTGCTGGCGCCATTCGTAGGCGCCACGCCATGGCGCCCTTGGCGCCAGTGCCATGAACGCTGTATATGTATGTAAATATATATACAAATACAGCGAAAAACACACCATTGAGTGAATTTAAAAGGATTTGCTGCGACAGGGGACAATGTAGTCATACTTTCTATGTCTTAGGAATAATGCGCGCTTGCACCCAAAAATTTTTGCATTACACCTTGCAAAATGGTACCGAAAGTTGCATTTTATCTAGTATTGGATTGAACAACAAAAATAGAGCATGTAGTGTATCTACCACAAGGGGTATAACTACGTGCAAATACACATGGAGACAGCAGTTTTTTTCCAGAAAAATTTTTTGATCGAAAAAAAGCATGACCATTGAATTGCGATATAAAAATTAGATCCAGTTATCACATCCAGGATACCATCACACCATGGTGGCTGAGGCTTAGGTTTCGGTTCCAAAAAGTGTGCGGGTATCGGGTTCGGGTCGGGTCTGGTTCCCAACCCTAGTTCAGGATGTATTTGTGTATATTTTTATGTATGCAATTTTACACGGTGCATCAAACATTTTGCATTTATGATCACCTAGGATATGATCAATGGATTTTATGAATGCAATAATTGGATATTTTTGTGACGAAAAATCAGTGACACATAACGGCAGAAAGATTCAAACGAAAGGGTTCAAAGGGTTCAAGATTAAAATAAAAATTCAATTCAAATGACATAAAATGGGATGGGCACACAGCAATAATGTAATGCATTTATTTACACAGAAAAACAATGTATACATAAATATGTACATAGTACAGCATAAAACTCAACGTGATGAGTTCGGTAGGTGAAAACAAAGTTTCAGGTGAACATAAAAACATCAACAAAATTCCAACACTTGAATGAAAATTTTACAATGTGTAAAAATATTTACAAATTTACAGGTACAAAATATACTTACAGGAACTGAGAAGTAAAAATCTACTTGACATATTTACAGGGTTTAAATTTTGCAGTTATTCACTAATTTTAATGTTGAATTTGCACACAATAAAATGATGTCAATGCAGAATTTGCATACACTGTCAAAGATTTTCAGGGGTTTTTCATCACGAAAAACTGCATAGTAAATTCATGATGTCAGCAAAAATTGACTAATTTATACCGATTTAATGTCATGAAGTCTGTGTATACAGTTATTTTTGAATAATATTTAAAAAAAGGTAAATATAAATTCTATTTTCACAGGAACATGCAAAACTTAAAAATGAGGATTTTTTCTGTCAACTGGCATCTGCATTGTGCTTCAGATTTTATTGACGACGAGTGGTGAGAGATAAAGTCAAGCGACAAGTAAACAAGAAACATGCTTCCATGAATTGGTGCAATTCAACCTGAAAAATGGCTTTTTTAGCGTAGGATTGGCCCTGCACAAGGACACAAAATGGTTCCCATCCCAATTCAAAGCTTGCTCACGAGCCGACGAACGACATTCAAATGCAAAAAGTGTTGAACTATGCTGCAAATGAAGCTGCAGTGTCAAAATAAATATTGCAGTATGTACAACGCTGGCATGAAGTATATGTATGAAAATGAATGCGTAGTGTGAGCAAGCTTTGAATTGGGATGGGAACCAGTTGACATTTGGTGTCCCTGTCAACTAGTGTGTGCAGGACCAAAGCGACAGTTACTTTCATAAAGATATTTGCTATTTACTTGACTAAGTTTAATACTAAATTCACACCTGGACCTCATTTTAGCAAGCAGTATACGTACATTTCCAGAAAAAATCTGCGGGGTGAATAAACTTTCATCACAGGGTAAAACGCCACAAGAACATATCAAACGAATGGCGATCACAAATACAGGGGACGTATCGAAAGGATTGGCAGATGTACACACTCGTATTAAAATGAGGGAAAATAAACAAAATCGCTGTAAATTGATCAAGTTTCCCGCGCAAGAAACTTTCCTAGGATGAAATTTATACGATAATTCAATTAACAATGAATTCTCAGCTGTCTTTCGCTGAGTATTTTGCTTATTTTTTAAATCGAAACACAGAGTTATGAGAAGCGAGGAAAAAAGTTGTGACCGTGAACGAATGAGACCACCGAAAATTATTTTATTTCCATTTTCGAAAATTGTAAATAAAAAATGGATACAAAGTATTGAACCGTAATCGTTATACATTTTCTGTTGTCTAATTGCTAAGCAACAGTTATAAATACCAAGGCGGAATATCGTTAAAATTGCATTTTAAATGTTAATTTGAAACGCGCTGATATTGACAACATTGATTAAACGTAACTTGACTCAATTGTGTCCACTCTTTAAACTTGTTTTGTCATTTCACAAAGAATAAATTTAGGTCCGGAAATAGCCACGGCGGCAGAATAATGTCAATTTCTTATTATTTTTTATCTGTTTTAACGGTTATTCAAGCTCTTTATCTCTGTAAAACATTCCGACGTTAATTTTGTGTTTGTTCGGTTCGATGTACACAAATTTCGTGTATCCAATTCGATAGCAAACATCAAATGTTTGGCCCAAGGACATCTGAAAAAATCTCTGTCACAAATCCATCCGTTTCGCCATCAAATCTGCACCATATAAGCTATATAAAAAACGAACAGTCATTCCTTTCTTCATTCTATTAATCTTAGTTCAATTTCTTCGAAATTTACCGCGAAAATTCACATAATCACTTTTTCGGACCAAAATTTGCATACCGGAGTGCACTAATCCCTGGAGCGTGGCCAACCATTGGCACGTGATCAATAATTTCTCGCATGGAATTTGGCCAAAATTTCATGTTGTTTTGAATGCGACTAAAGTAATTTGGACATTTTCGCTGTGATTCCGGCGCAATTTTGTCAGTTTCTCGCTTTTTATTGGAAATTTACGTTGAAAACGTTCGATTTACCGCCTTGCAAACCTATCTACGTTTTTTTACAGGTGCGATTTTCGCGTGAATAACGCTGAAAAACGTCATTATTGAGGAAAATTTTGACACCATGATGATGGAGGTACGTTTTATTTGTTTCACGTTGTATTTACTTTTGATCTTTTCAAATTGCGGATTTCCATATGAATTTTGATTTTTTCGTATAAAACTTTTCTACTTCATTGAAAAATACTGTCCCTTGTTTCTTACTGTAACTTGTTTTTTATGATATCGGTATCTCATTTGTGCAGTTTTTTGTAAATAATTCGTTGTCTCATACCGGTGCTTTAACTGGTTTTTTTAAACGTTTTAAAAAAACCCGTAAACATTCACTCAATTTCCAGTACTTATTCGCTTGGTAATGTGCAATTTCCCCCCCTTTACACCTACATTGAGCGATTTTTCACCCTTTTCTACTTTCTACACCCCGAAAAAACTTATATATAGAAGCCCCGTTAACCCCCCTCCCAAACCCCCCCAGAAAATTTTCCAGCCATTTGCTACCTATCCAACCTCCTTGAGGGTCAAAATCTAGAATACCCCTGAGATAGACATCTGAGTGATTCGGTGGTTACCCTCCTCAACCCCCCACTGGCGACCCCGTAATCAGGGGTTTCCAAAGGGGGATCCCCCCCCCCCAAAACCGCCCAGCTATCTATCTATCTATCCCGGAAGCAAAATTTTGAGGTACCACCCCCTAACCCCCCCCCCCAAATCATCCAGCTATCTGCGTATTTGAGCGATTTTTTAGAAACTACCCCAATTTTCGTTCAAAATCGTATTTTTCATACATTTTGATAGATTTTCACCTCCAAAATCACTAGTTCTTAACTTCTTGTTCCTATTTCCCTAGTTTCAGCTATTTTTAGTACTATATGCTATTGTATACCAATTTTGAGCTATTTTATACGTATTCTTAGCGATTTTTCTCCCTTTTCTACCTTCTACACCCCGAAAAAGCCTATATATCGAACCCCCGCGAATAGGGATGGCAAGCGCATTTTTTTCAAGCGCTTTTTCAGAAAAAGCGCTGGCAAAAATTTTGGTACTCATGCACTAGGTATTTTGCAAAAATTTTTGCGCGCAAGCGCATAATTTCATATGCATGTAGCCATTGGTGGTGGTTTTCATTGTTTTTTTTTAGCATTTTAGTGGCATTGCTTCTATTCCTGCATGGTATCATGTAATAATATATTGAGAAAATATGTCAGTGTAGTAAATAATATTCAGCCAATGTGCTTCCACTTTTCTACAGTGTGAAACATCACTGTCATGTATTAGCCATCTTTTATAGCCAAATTTAAGCACTATTCCATGTAGGGTTCAAACAGGATCCCGATCCCGGATCCCGTGAAAGTCCGGGATTTACCAGTCCCGATCCCGAAACCCCAATCCCGATCCCGATCCCGAAATCTCAAAAATACCAATCCCGATCCTGATCCCGAAAGTTTTCAAATCCCGATCCCGAGAAACTCCCAAGTCCTGGATCCCGATCCCGGAAAAATGAGTGGAAATTATAAAAAGTGAAATAATGACGTTTTTGCAGGCAAAAAACTGGATGCAAACCCTCAGCGTCAATTTTATGCCACTTTTCTGGCATCCAACAGTGTTTTGAAACCTTCATGAACAACTGTGAATGCCAGAAAAATGGCCAAAATCTCTATCCCCAGAACCCAATCCCGATCCCGGAAAAATGCCTATCCCAATCCCGATCCCGTGACCCCAATCCCGGCCAATCCCGATCCCGATCCCGAAATCTCAAAAAACCAATCCCGATCCCGAAACCCCAATCCCGATCCCGAAATCTCAAAAAGTGAATCCCGATCCCGATCCCGAAAAGTCAATCCCGTTTGAACCCTAATTCCATGCCTAACTTCACTTGCAGTCAAGAAACATTCAAAAACAGCGATATACATAATAAGTCGACATAAAATTGGATTTTTTTTGGCAGAAATCAGCGCTTATAATGCCATCAGCTGATTACATAGCCATTCTATGGTTATATATCATCACAAGTACTGCCACTTGTCTGATATACCTGTATATATTGACTCAGGACCAGATTTGGGAGCTTTTTAGGTAACGTCTTGACAATTTTTGAAAAAAAAGCGAAAAAAGCGCGTTTTTTTTAAAAAGCGCTTTTTTAAGAAAGCGGGGCCGTTAAAAAAAGCGCTTTTTCCATCCCTACCCGCTAACCCCCCCCCCCCCCCCCAATCCCCCCAGAAAGTTTTCCAGCTATTTATCCCCCCTGAGGAGCTATTTATCCAACACACCGGAGAGTCGAAATTCATGATACCCCTGCCCCGAATGCCCCCCTTGATTCCATTCCAACCCACGCTCAAATAGCCTGTTTTTAGGACGAATTCCACCCATTCGTGGAGGCCCTCCTGCCCTACGTCAAAGAGTTCAGCTATGTTTGGTTCAATTTGCAAGCGGCGAAACGCAAATTTTACAAGAGACACGAAAAGAGAATGACCGTGGAAGAGGAAAGGGCGGTGAAGGATGAACTTATGGTGGGTTTTTTAACTTTTACGCAGTAGTACAGCAGTATACGCAGTACAGCAGTATTTGGCACCAGTGCCAACGCCATGGCGTGGCGCCTACGAATGGCGCTGGCGCCAAGGCGCCTTTCCTTTACCACGGGTCAAATTTTAGGGGGGGGCGCCGCCTAGGGTTGGAAAAAAACGTTTTTAACTCGATGTTTTTTTTTTAAACGTTTTTTTTAAAAAACGTTTTTTTTAAAAGCTCCCAGATATGACCTAGTGTCAACATATATAGGTATATCAGACACTGGCAATACTCTGTGATGTTAAATATGACCATATAATGGCTGTGGAGCCATGGGATAGCATTATAAGTGGTGATTTGTGTCAAAAATATCCATTTTTCGTCGACATATCGTTCGTATATCGCCTTATAGTCGAATGTTTGTGACATCAGGTAAAGTTTGGCACGGAATGGTGATCAAACAAGGTTATAAAAGGAGGTTGTTACTTTGGGAGTGAAGTTACACACTGTGGAGGTACATGGAAGCACATTACCTCAATATTATATATTACAGCAACATATGTCGGCTTATTCACCCATGGTAGCAAGGACGTATCCAGGGGGGGGGCGGGGGGGGCTGCAGCCCCCCCCCTTCCCGGGGTGAGACCCAAAAAGTCCCGGAAAATACAACTTTTCCTATATATTTTACGATGTTTCTTAAAAATTTTTGCGCGCTGGCGCGCAATTTCGCCCCCATGCATTGTATTTTCAGAGGATCGATTCCTGTGAACCAATATCCTTGGAAATGAACCCATTTTTGCAACTTTCGCTGTATAAGTATGCGTGTTTACATACATATAAAGCGGTTGCTGGCGCTGGCGCCAACGCCAATAGCGCTATGGCGTGGCGCCTTTGTATGGCGCCAGCGCCAATACGCCTTTCCGTCCCTATGTAGGGAAAAATTTTAGGGGGGGGGCTGAGCCCCCCCCCGTTCGCCGGCCCCCGTAAACAAGCAGCCCCCCCCGCTCAAAAATCCTGGATACGTCCCTGCATGGTAGCACATAGAAATGGATGTTTTGATACTAAAAATGCAACAAAACCAATGAAAACAACCACCAATGTCAATTTGTGTGTGAAATTGCGTGCTTGCGCGCAAAAATTTTGCAAAATACCTAGTGCTTAGTACTAAAAATTTCGGCCGATTTCAAAAAAAACGTTTAAAAAAACATCGGCCAACCCTAGCGCCGCCCGTTTCGTTTTCGCTCCGGCTACGTTTCTGAATACATCCACATTGTTTTGACAATGGGGTACGCAATGGGGTATTTTTGCTTAAAACGGATCATTTTCATACATTTCTATTTCAATTTTTGGCTGTATGCGTGCTTTTAACCCTTTTTTGGTCTTCTACACTTTGAATAAGTCTGAATATCTAAATTCACAATCCCCCCCAAATCCGAATTTTTACCAATTCCAATCACGATTTTTTGTTGCCTAAACCATAAACATGTTTATGTTGCAGAATGAAAGACCGGAATTGAAACAGCGCTGGGCAGCTAGATTACTGGGGAAATTGCGCAGGGACATTCAGCCGCATTGTAGGGATGATTTTGTGCTTTCGGTGAGTTTTTGGGGAATTTTTGGTTTGATTTTTCAACTGAAATGTCCGAAATATTGGTTTTTGAAGGGGTAGCCCCCCCCCCCCCCACAACAAAAACGCTCTAGGTATTTGTCTATTGCGAGGTGAAAGGTCACTGTACGTTTACCTACAATAACAGTTACAATTCACTGTACGTAGTAAACAGTTGATGAATAAATCACAGTAAAAACGTCAATTAATTCCAACCCTACCAGGGCCGTATCCAGGGGGGGGGGCGGGGGGGGGGGGCAGCCCCCCCCCCCCTCCCGGGGAGAGACCAGAAAGTGACCGGAAAATGCGACTTTTTTAACGTCAGCGTAAAAAAATTTCGGCGTCAGCGCGCAAGCGTAGGGTTGGAAAAAAAACGTTTTTTTTAACACGATGTTTTTTTTGCATTTTTTAAAACGTTTAAAAACATCGGCCAACCCTACGCAAGCGCGCATTCTTCGCCGGACCTAGGGTATTATCATCAGATTTGCTCAATGTGGCCGCAAATCATTATAAATACACTCAATGTTGTGCTTTTTTCTGTTTTGTATGTATATTTACATACATATACAGCGTTCAATGGCGCTGACGCCAACACCAATGGCGCCATGGCGTGGCGCCTACCAATGGCGCTATTCTGCCACTATGTAGCTAAAATTTTAGGGGGGGGGGGCCCCTCGCCGGCCTCCGTAAACAAGCAGCCCCCCCGCTCAAAAATCCTGGATACGTCCCTGAACCCTACCACCCCAGAAAATTTTTCGGCTAAAAATCCCGCAATCCAATGAGATCCGCGACGAAATCCAATAATTTTCCCGCAATTACAAAACAATTTTACATTCGATCGATTTTTGCAGGTAACTGGCCAGCGTCCGGCAGTTTGCGTACTCAGTAATCCCGATCAAAAAGGAAAAATGAGAAGAATCGATTGTTTGCGACAGGCGGATAAAGTGTGGCGACTCGATTTGGTCATGGTTATTTTGTTCAAGGTGGGCGGAGTTTGTGCATTTTTTGATTGGTGGGAAGGTTGTGTCTGCATCTTTTAGTTGACGCCGCGTCAATTGAATTCGTGTTGTCAATTGAATTGTTGATTGAAAGTGTGTCAAAATTAAGATTGACGTGATACGTAACGTGTCGACATAAACATATTTTATTGACAGAAAGCAACACTTCAAATGCTATTCTAAGGCTCCACAGCAATTGTATGGCTATAAGTAACAATCCAAAGAACAACCAGTTGTCTGATATCCATGTAAATATGTATGTTGACTCAGTCATATTGGGAGGCTCCAAAAACGTCGTTTGAAAAACATTCTTTCTAAACGGGTTAAAAAAAATTTATTCCAGTACACTACCTCACCCCAAACCCAGCAAAATAACTGCCAAATTTCACAGGGAATTCCGCTAGAATCGACCGATGGGGAACGTCTAGAAAAGTGCGCCGAGTGCATATCTCCAATGTTGTGCGTAAATCCGTATCACATAAGTATAGCCGTGCGGGAATTGGACCTGTTTTTGGCGAATTTCATCCACACTAGCGACCCCAATACCGTTAATCAGGAAGATGATGAAACTGCCAGCAGGGGTGCGTTTTTTGGTGTTTTTGGAAGTTTGTGAGATTTTGGACGTCAACTGGGGGCAATCCCAAGCCCTGTAAAGTGTAAAGTAAAGTGTCAAATGTAAAGTCAAATTCAAAGTCAAGTGTCAATCAAAACAAAAAAGAAAAGATTTTATTACTGAACTTTGCATGACAATTGACACTTTACTTTGCATTTGACTTTACATTTGACACTTTACTTTACACTATACAGGGCTTGGGATTGGCACCTGGTTTCTATGTAGATTCAGATTTGAGTTGACGAGTCGTTGAACGGTGTTCAAACGTGGTTCCGCGACGGGTCGACTAGAGATGGCCAGCGCTTTTTTTTTAAACGCCGGAAAAAATAACTGTAGATATTGACTCAGAACCATATTTGGGAGCTTTTTAGGTAACGTTTTGACATTTTTTGAAAAAGAGCGAAAAAGCGCGTTTTTCATTTTTTTAAAGCGGAGCCGTTGAAAAAAAGCGCTTTTTTCCATCCCTAGGGTCGACCAACATCTGAATTGACATTGAAACCAGTTGACATCTGGATTCAGCCTGTTTGCTTTTGTCGGTATTGCAATTCAGTTTCCCGACGCGTTTTCATCTGAAAACACGATTTTTGATGATATAATAAAACTTTTTCTCACTGCATTATCCGTTTCTACTTAAAATACAGTATTCACTTTTCGCGTGCCCATTTGCGGAACCCCTTTTATTCTCGTGCAAAAACTTGACTAAATTTCCGCATTTCAGACAGTCTCCCGGCTAGCGAGGGCATCTGGGGCACGGGTGTTTTCAATGCGTATGAACTGAAAACGCTGACAAGGCGTTCGTTTGCTTGCTTTTTTATTTTTTTTGGTATTTTGATGGATGGTGGGTGAAAGCGTTTGTAGAATTTCTGGAGTCAAATCCATATTTTTCAATTCATAAGTGATGTTTTCAATGTCAGTTTGCATATTGCGGATAGAATGTACATTTACATTTAATCGAGAACCATAAAATACTAAAACAAAATTAAATACTCACGTACCCGGAACTGAACCCATGCCCATTGGCGCGGGTTCCCAAGCACCTACCACCGCGCTACACGACCACCCAGTTAACATCCCCCAACTTTACAGCCTCCATCCTGACAGTGGTCAATGGGGAACTGCAGGTGTCCCGGGCGGCCCTCAAGGATGACGGGGGAGACCTGTCAAGTGACCAAATTTGGTGCTCCCCCGGCACTCCCCAGGGGGGCCACAGGGCTGGCCAGATTAGTCCGGACACTAGTGATCAGGCCAATAGTGATAGGCTGGCCGGGGATAGGGATAGGGAGGGAGCGGAGAATAATGTGCGTGGGTTTTTGGCATTATTCAAAAAAGTTGTCCCCTCTAATGTCAACTGCGCCATTCGTGTGAAGTGTATTTCAAACTTTATGTCCCTTTTTTCCTTCACTCTAAAAAATATCCAATCCTCAAATTTCCACAAAAAATCCAAAAATCCAGGTGAACGTCGACGGAGACGAGGGGGGCCACGACGACAGCGAAACGGGCCGTCTGGCGCCAGGGACCCCCCATGGCGCCAGTATGGCGTCACCCCCCGGCGCCAAGCGCCAGCGGCGCCAGAGTCCCAATCCGGACGATTCCAGCGACTCTGCTATAAATGAGGAAGTGAGAATGGTTACCGGAGTGGATAGACAGACGCCTACGAAAGTGACTGGTTGGTTTGGGGTGGTAAATGCGGTGTCTATGGTTTACCGTACCGGAAGTTTTACCGCAGTTTTTAAATTTACTTTACCTTAAATTGAAAATTGAAGAAGCGCTTACCGTTAAGTGGGCTATACACCGTGCCGTATACTGTTTACCTTTTGTCAACTTAGTGGGTAGGCGTCCAATGTCCAATGCGGGGTAGCCCCCCAGTCAGGAAAAAAATTCATTTATTTTCGTCTCTCTTCCAACTTGAAACCGCCTGCTGGCGCCAGCAAAAAGTGGCTACCCCCCCCCCCAACGCAAATAACCCCCCAAAAATCCACCCAGGCAAATTAATCGCTCCCGGCTCCAGCAACGAGCGACAAGCGCGCGTTTCCGAAATCAAACGGGATCTTTTGGAGCACGCGCCCACTCCCGGTGGCGACACTCGTGCCGCCGGGGAGGAAAGTGGCAGTGGGCATATTGTTGTGGTTACGGTAGGTCACTTTGGCTTCGCACACTGCATAGTGGACAAAGACACCGAATGTCAACCGGTTCCAATCCCAATTCAAAGCTTGCTGACGAGTAACAATACGCAATAGTGTACAAACATATATTTACCTCACGCCGGTTTTGTACATTCCATGTACATGTAAATAACGCCAAACATAACCACATCTGCATTTGCAACATTCATTGCATTCAACACTTTTACATTTGAACGTCGTTCGTCGGCTCGCGATCAAGCTTTGAATTGGGATGGGAACCAGCTAACATTTAGTTCCTTGTTAACTATTGTGTAGGGCCTTTCTTGGCCAGGGTCCAAATTCAATTGAGTCTTATTCACATTCTCGTCGATAAGCCCGAAAAAACGTTTTGCTTCCAATTTCCTGCCAGTGATACATGTCAAGGACGTAGCCAGGGGGGGGCGGGGGGGGCGGCCGCCCCCCCCCTTCCCGGGCCGAACCAAAAAATGTGCCAGAAATGGCACTTTCAGACGACGATTTTGTGGACAGTTTGAAAAATTTTTGCGCGCAAGCGCGCATTCTCCCTTCACAACATATCTTTTTGGGTGACCAGTCACCACGGCCTCAAAGCCAGTGAAAATGGACTCAATTTCTGTCCATGTCGCTGTATATGCCTGTAAAATACAGACGTATACTGCTGTTTTGGCGCCAATGCCAACGCCAGTGGCGCCATGGCGTGGCGCCTACGAATGGCGCCAGCGCCATGGCGCCATTCCCCTACAACAGGGGTAAAATTTTAGGGGGGGGGGCGCCGCCCCCCCCGTTCGCCGGGCTCCGTATACAATCCGCCCCCCCCGCTCAAAAATCCTGGCTACGTCCCTGATACATGTACAGTGGGCTTGCTGAAAATCGTAAATCTTTAACATATTCATTTTAAATGTTCAAACTCTCCGTGTAACTGATAAACCCGATACAGTTCTTTTCTGAAACTGAAATTTGATTTAATTTTGAAAAACCGGCAGTAATTTATATTTGACTTTTTTGTTTTCTCTTTTGATGTGCTAGCTTTCTAAACATATTTCATCATAGTTAATTTTTTTTCTTCATTTTACCGCAGGGCAAAGTCGCCAGAACGCCTCCGCATGCGCAGACGAAATTTTCCTGATTTGTTTTCGGAAATTTGCGGCGTAAATGATTCCTGGTTCCTTTTTGTGTATTTGTTATTTTCAAATAAAAATGTGGGTTTAAAGTTTTGGATTTCTGGGGTAATCGTAAATTTCCAATTTCTGTATAGCCGTTCTGTTGTCATTGTTTTTTCTCCAATTTCAGCATTTTACCGTATTTACCTTAGAGATAGGTCCGGAATAGCCCCACACACGAATAGTTGACATCGACACCAAATGTCAACTGGTTCCCATCCCAATTCAAAGTTTGCATTTGAACATTGGCGAACATTGTCGTTCATTGGCTCTTCAGCAATTATTGAATTGGGATCGGAACCAGTTGACATTTGGTGTCGATGTCAACTAGTGTGTGGTGCCAATGACGCTTAACTCACTGGTTTTCATTAGTTGACGGGTCGTAAGACAATTAATTTTCAAGTGCACGCGTGCGGCATGTTGAAACGAACTGATTATTGGTATATGATTTTGAACATCGGTGGGCGAGGGGTCAACGAGGTACAGAAAAACACATTGTCCAAGTGATTCTCTGACTGCTGGCAAATTTGACAAAAAGTAACAAAAAATGTTTTTCATCAATAATTGCCAGATAAAAGTTGTGCTGACATGAATAATCTGAAGTAAATACGGTAATTCTATCAAAATCAATAGTATCAGGATGGATAAAAATCACCGTACCGGTAAATGCTGAAAATTTACCGCTTTGTTACTTTTGCCTGTTTTACCGTACTTTTTTCGCCCAATCAATACCCGATTTTGCCTAATTGTGCATAAATTTCCGATATTCATATGATACACATTTCCCCGACTTTTTATTTGTACCTATACTCCGTGGACAGCCTGGTTCAAATACGCACATAAATACTTATCACAAACCTCCCACAAAAACGCACGCACTTCCCGCAAAAGAAAACTATTTTAAAAAGAAAAAGGCGGAGTCGAGTACAATCAAGATGAGTTTCCTACCTAAAATAATATTTTCTTTTTTTAGAATAATTTTTTTATATAAACGAAGACTTAACGGTGTAATTGTCTCCTTCAACAAAATGCATAGCATGCGGTCCGCGGAGCATATAAATACATAAATTATTTGTATTTTCCCCCCTGCGCATTTTATAGAAATTCCAGGGTTGTTCAGATTTATTTGTCTTTGTTCCAATTATGTTGTTTTTCGTAAATGTTGTCGGAACGTGTTTAAAATACCGACCGCGAGTTGAGTGGGAAAATTTACCGTATCCAGTCGGTAAATGTCGATAATTTACCGTATTTTTCCCACTTTATTTATGACAAAGTAACTTGTTAAGTGGCGCAGTTTGGAAGAATTGTGTCAAACAATGTTTCTTTTGCCTGTTTACGAGTTGCAAAAATGTCGAGTGCTTTGTGTAGGGTTCAACTTTGTGTAGGGTTGTGGCCCCACTCCAGATAATTTTGAAATCCCTATCCCGGAAAAATTTGACAAATGACTTTTTGCACTGAGAAGTGTGGATGGAAGCATTTTATACCACTTCTCTAGCATTTAAGTGTGTTTTAGACGTTTTTGTGAAAAAGAAAAAAACATGCTAGAACTTCGTCGAAAATTCCGATCCCGATACCCTGATTCCGATCCCGATTCGGAAAATTCAAATAGCCAATCCCGCGTCCCTGATCCCGATCGAGAAAAGTCGATCCCGTTTGGACCATAGTGTAAATACACATTGCACTGCGTTTTTTTAACTATGTTCACTTGAAATGACATTTTAAAAAATCTATGAAACTCGTCACCTGACAGTGTGCTTATTTTGGCCCCGCGTGTTTTGTCACTGGTAATTTGTGGAAGTGAAATTTCTACAACAAAAAACTGATTTCATATTATTGCATAAACAAGAAATGTCCAAATTGCATCGACGCGCCTGCACGAAATTAATGTACATAATTGTTTGACGCTGTATTTTTGGTGCCAATCCCAGACCCCGTAAAGTGTCAGGTCAAAAAAGTTCGTTTTTTAAGCCGGGAATTTGGCATTTTACCGTGTCAGGGACCAGGGGCCAGTTCCGCAAATTGAGAAGTAATAACTAAAATGGCAAACTAGAAGAGAAATTATACGAGAAATTCGCTTTTGCCAATTTGCTCGCCATTTCACTTCACTTTTGCCATTCTACTTAGCTTTTGCTATTTTACTTCTCAATTTGCGGAATTGGCACCTGGCGTCGACGTGCGTCAAAAATCCCACATTGTACAGTTGAAATCACAGCTGTAACGTGTCAAAGTACCATATCATGAGTGTGTTCCGTTTTTCATCCCTTACGGTTTACATGCTCACGTTTTTCATCTAAAATGCTCCGTTTTACTTGCTGAAACGTACGGTTTTCAAGCCTCAGACATGTTTTTACATGTCAAATTTATGTGTCACTTTTCATGCCAGAGTATACCACTTTACGTGCCAAAGTATTACGGTTTACAAGCCACAGGCACGCCACTAAATACCGTATTTCGTCTAATAGATCGGCGCCCTTCTATTTTTTCAACAACTTCTTTACCCACCCTTCTATTGAAGATTGCCCTTCTATTTTTTCGTCATCTTTTCAGACATTTTCGTCAAATGTCACCAACATTGTATTTACAGGGCATACTGACCAGTCTTTATTAAGCATCATCCGAAACAATTCATAGAATATTTGAAAAGAACAATAACAACGATATCAAAAATTTTACTACCTACCTATTTACTATACTAAATGATGGAACTGTCTGACATCAGCGCTTCCAGCAGTTTTACTATGTATGTACACTATTGGAGATGCCCTTCTATTAGAAGAAATACAGTATGCCACATTTAATGTAAAAGAGTAAATTGGAGCAAAACACACAACTTTGGCTTGAAAAGTGGCATACTAAAAGCAAGTAAAGTGTAATACTTTGGATGAAAACTGGCACAGTAGAGTAGCAAGTAAAGTGTCACACTTAGCTAGTAAAGTGACACAGAATGGCATGAAAACCGTGAGCATGTAAACCGTACGGGATGAAAATGGAAATCGCTCCCATATCATAGCCTCAAATATGTAGCAAAAAAACAGCATACAGCAAGACAGCATTCCTACGCCAAATCAAACAACAAACAGCAAACGCAGTGTATTTATGTATAAATAATACCCAGTATAGGTATTTATGTTAATTCCGCAGGTGGAGAAGTATAAAACCATTAGAAATGAGAAGTGAATTAAGAAGTAAAAAGTCAACTCTTTTTTACGATGCCTTCCAGGTGGCAGTCCCAAGCCCTGTAAAGTGTAAAGTAAAGTGTCAAACGTAAAGTCAAATGCAAAATAAACTGTCAATTGTCATGCAAAGTTCACTAATAAAATCTTTTCTTTTTTGTTTTGATTGACACTACTTTCCATTTGACTTTACTTTGATTTGACACTTTACTTTACAATTTACAGGGCTTGGGACTGCCCCCAGATGCACAACCTTCACAAAATACAAAAATATTTCAAAAAAGGGAGAGGCTGAGTGGCGTACAGGTGACGAATCTTTGGCGCTCCACACAGCGATCTTAAAAACAAGTTCGAACGTTTTTTGGCAGAATCCGTACGTACCAAATCATACTTTGCCCAAAAAACGTTATAACTTGTTTTAAAAATCGCTGTGTGGAGCGGGATCTTCTCCTAAATTCTCCTAGATTTTCTCCTATTTTCTTCTAATTTATCCACTTTGAACCACAACTTTTTGCTGCACACATGGTTTTCATCTTTCATGGTTTTTACTTTATTTTTAACAATTTTTATTTCATTAAAGATGACGTCATAATGAAGTGTTTCCTTCAGAAAAATTCAGCCAAGTATACGGCGGGGCCCTGTGCCATTATACATGTAAACCCATTACGCATCTAGACCAGGCACGCATTTAACCATACCCAGCATGCTGAAAATATGCCAAAAACAACCTAGTGATTTTAAAGGTGAAAATCTATAAAAAGTATGAAAATTAGTGACTTTTAAGTGGAAATTAGGGTAAAATTGTTCAAAAGCGCTCCAGATAGCTAGACAGCTAGGCAATTTGCAGGAGAGGGGGGCTGTTCAGAAGAAATATCCAAAAAAAATTTACCTCTGGGATAGATAGGTAGATAGTTTGGGGCAGTTTGGGGTGGGGTTACCCACCCCTTTCGTACCACTGTGTGTATAATGTGTCTATAATGGGTCTACATGTGTAATGGGTTTAGATGCGTAATAGGCCTGACCCTGCCGCACATCATCGATCTCTCTGAAATCCAGCCTTTAACGGATTTTAACTGACGCGGGAAATCTGCACGAATTGTGCGCACCCGGTGAGCGGGTTGACCGCAGTTTTGTATATATGAAGGGTGTGCTTCCAAAAGTACCGATCTACAAAAAATAGATTTTGAGATAATCGCGATTGAAAGTTTGGAGCATGCAATACCCATACAAGGGTATTGGGTATGGGAATTTTGGGTAAGGGTATTTCGGCCATATTGTTGGGTATCCACATGCATGGGTATAATCATTGATTATACACATAACACTAGCTATATAAAATTTAGGGAATTGTATTTTTGTAGTACAGTACATTTTAAAGGAACAAATTGGTAATAGCGTGTAGATCAGTATTTTTTAAAGCACAAAATCAGAAAGCTGTAGATCGGTACTTTTACCCATAATAAAAAAGCACAAAATGAGTTTTTGCGCAACCGGACGCCGATCTGACATCGGTACTTTGAGAAGCACAAAAATAATGTGCAGATGAGTACATTTAAAAGAACAATTTTGAAAAAAGTGTGTAGATCAGTACTTTTAAAGACACAAAAGCTGAAAAAGCTTGTAGATCGGTACTTTTGAAATTTCAAAAACTGTATTTTGCGATTTTTTTGCTTTTTTCGACCCCCCATATCTCAAAATTGAATTTCGCACCCCCCACATATTATATATATTTTTGAAGCGCATTTTTATGGGGACCCCAAAAATGGTCCTAACTCAAATTTGAAAAATTTGTAGATCGGTACTTTTAGAAGCACACCCGTCATATGCACCTGGGTCAGTCCCAAACCCTGTAAATGCCCTGCAAAATGTCAAATGTATGTTTGCCATTTTGTAGGCCATTTTACATGACTTTTGACACCGCGAAACATTTGACATTTTCAAGCCATTTAACATGAATTTGACGCTTTGCAATTTTACGGGGTCTGGGACTGTCACCTGGCATTTCGTTGCGGCGGCAGGGGGGTGCCCAGTTCTACGCATTTTCTATGGAGGACCATCTCAGAGACTAGTCTGGCTGGGGGGAGTTATTTTGGAGTCTTGAGCTCTTATGCTGCTGTGTTGTTTCTTGCTTGTTTACAACCAGAATGTCGAAAACTCATTATCTTAATCTGGCTGTGCATTTACTAGAGAGAGGTGTTTGTTAACTACCGTATACCCTCGAATAAGACCCCCCCTTGAATAACTCCCCACCCTTGAATAACTCTCCCCTCAAAAACGCTGACGAAAAAAAAACTCCCCCCTTGAATAACTCCCCCTCTGTGATGAGTGGAGAGGATACTGGAACAAGTGAAAAAGGCGAAATGCAGATTCAGTGCAGTGTGTGAGACAAAAAACACAAAGGATGTTAGCATACGGCAGCGAGAGCAGATGCACAGTGTGTATTTTACGCAGTGTATACACACCTACCTACTGCAAGTTTTCCTGAAAGTTATGAGGAAAAGATAATTCCTACTTTGAATAACTCCCCACCCTTGAATAACTCCCCCCTCAAATACTATGACGAAAAAATCACTCCCCGGGGGACTTAATCGAGGATATACGATAGTTATTTATTGTTTGTCAACTAGAAAATTTAAAATGACTGATTCCTGTAAAGCCAAATGCGTTCATAGCTATGAGAATTGACTCTCACAAAAATTGGAGGAAAAAATTCAATTTCTTTCAAATGAGTGAGCCAATAAATGCACAGAGAGAGAGAATACTGAGTGCAGAGTTGTTATGGGGAACGGAACTTTTTCAGAAGTATGCATACTGGTAAATACTAAATACTGTCATTCTACCCATGCTCAAAAAATACCTGGGTAATATACTTTTTCACCCAGTACCCTGGTAAATTTGCGTATACAAGTATTTTTATGTATTTTTGAGTGTTTTTGGGTAAATCGATTTTTTTCATCACCGGGTATTTTTGGGGGTACATGCATAAATTGTGTGCACGTATTTTTCTGGGTATTTTATCGTGTCCGGATATAAAATTGGTGAATTTCTCCATCATTTCCAAAAAATTCATTTCTTTGAGTGTAAAGAATACTAAACAGCAGTCAGTTTTATGCCTAAGAACTTGCAGGATCCTTGTGATCTAGTGTGCATGAATACGTATGAATTATGAAATTAATGCCTGAACAAAAATATGTGAACGTGACCGCCAATCACTGCCCACGCAACCTTAATACATGCGAATTAGATTCTGGGCGTGGACCAATTGATACATAAATAAATCACGCATCACACTCAAATGCACCCTCGAATAACCCCGCTTCACGCTTAAACAACCCCCTGGGGGGCATTCACACTTGGGGGGTTTGCACTGACGCACCCAATTTGCATGGCGGCACACCCGGTGAGGGGGTGCACTGCGGTTTTGAATGTGCAGCTGCCATTTTTCACTGGCGTCAGGGGGGTGCCCAGTTCTGTGCAGTCGGTCGAGTCCCCCACGAAATCGGCTGGGGGGAGGGTATTTTGGATTTTTGGGGGTGGTATTTTTGTGATTACGGAAACTAATAAGATGTCATTACACACACGGCATTTGTGAAGGGTGTAAAGGCTAAATTTCCAGCAAAATTTCTGCAAATGTTTTTCGATTTCCAGCAAAACTTGAGCAATTTTTTTTAATTTCCGTGATATTTTTTATTCAGTTTTCTGTTCAGTCATTTCATTTTTCCAGCAAGTGCAAAAAATGTCAATTTACGTTTCCTGGCAAGTGAAAAAAATTTTGGTTCGATTTCCAACAAAAATTTTTTGGCGCTAATTTCGTGGCACTTTCGTACTTACATCAAAAGTGTCACACATGCAAATATGTTTAGCACTTACTGGCCGCTTCTGGAGAAATCGGCACGCATTTTCCTCCATGATCATTCACAACACAGCCCTCTCCATCGAACCTGCCAGAAGTGATTACGAGTTGTTTTTTTTTTTGTAAAAATGAGTACCGTATTTACTCAAATAATTCCCCGGGAGTATTTTTCATCAGACTTTTTTTTGAGGGGGGGGGGGGGGGGTGGCTATTCAAGTGGTGGAATTATTCAAGAGGGAATTATTATTTCGTCAAAATTTTCAATCATATTTGTATCAACTCGTTTCATGATCATGAAATATGCTTTATAAACAACATAAGATGCCATTTTTGTTCAGATTATACACAACAAAATTTATCACCTGCTTAAAGGGGGAATTCATTGAGGGGGGAATTAACTTTTCCTAACTCATCTAACATAGTGGAATTATTCAAGGTGGGGATTATTCATGACCCTTAACAAAATTCAGAACAAATTGAGACTTACACAACTTGGCTTTCACACATCAATCCAGCTGGATGGATCACTGAATATGCCTTGTCACAGGGCTCCCCTGAAAATTTGGGATGCAAAAAAATATGTTTATGCCACTGATTATGGACTGTCCAGTGATATAATTTCCCTAGTACCAATTTCTTATTTCTGAAAATTTGGCATTTTACAGGCTTTGGGATTGGGCTCAGGGTTTCTGCTATAAACACAAAAGTAGGGAGCAAAAAGGTCAGGACAGAAGCATGCATGTTTCCAAAATGTTGTATGTTCACATATTATGATGGGCAGCTAATAAATTATTATTCTGCTTTACAGTGTTCAATTTAAGTTATTGTCAAGGCAAAGACAACAAGCAGTTTCAAAATGGTGTGGTACCAAATCTTTGGGGAAGTACAGTTCACTCAAATCTGAAGTGGTGTTAAGTGACTTGTTGCTAGGTGAAGCACTTGCAGGGTATTTACTTACAGTGCATAGACAAAAAAAAACTGAAAAGACCCACCAGGGCTTCCATCAGCATTCCGAAAAGGTGGATTAGCAGAGACACATCTAATAGCATATCCAGGGCAACCAGTTTCCTCCATTGTTTCCTCACTCACTGTACAACTGCCACCACCAGGAAAAGTGACAGGATGTTCATGTGGTTTGCACTTGTCATTTTGGTCATCAGGGGAACTTGTGGTGGAGCATACAGTACCCAATGGAGCCTGTAGGATTGAAACATGATTTTTGTGGGTTCAGAGAGGGAAGTGAGATGTATATAGAATATTTACTGACCAATAGAAGCAGTAGTGTAGGGTAGAAGAATTTGGACATTTTGGATTTTGTTGATGAATTTGTTGATGATTTTTGTTAGTGAATTTTGCTGTGTAAGATTTTAAGAGTTGAAATTATGGTCGATAAAAGATATATCACATGATCAAAATCATGTAGAATGGCTGAACATCCAGTGTTGAAAGAGAAATCAGTCTTTTTTAATGAAAAATATAGACGATTATTATGGTTCTATTAGTTAACTATCGAACTGTGCAGTGTACTGTTTACTGGAATATTATATAAACTCTAAAATGTACTGACGGCTGTAACATAGCGCAAAAATGTTTACACAAGGTAGCAAAATTCGAATTAATATTTAACGCCTGTGTACAGAGTTTCTCAACTATGTAATAGCATATTTCTTCTAAAAATACTCCTGAATAAAAAACATCTTCCAAAATAAATACAGTAGTTGATTTTGAATTTTCGTATTATATTTCTAATTGAGTTACCGTAAATATATCATCGAATTATCCCCTCTTCATTTAACCCCCTTTGTTCAAATTGTACTTAGCACGTATATGATGGAAACTGCATCATATAGAATGTATTTTACCTAGTGATGTGAAAAGCGCCAGAACTTTGGCGTCAAGCGCCATAGCGCTTTTCCGATGCCTAGCGCCAGAGTAAAATGGCGCCAAGCGCCAGTGCCAGACATTTTCTTCCTTGCGCCCAGGGCGTATCCAGGGGGGGCGGGGGGGGGCTATACATATACACATAAATAATTTGAGGGGGTGGCTGAGCCCTACCCCCCCCCCGTTCGCCGGGCTCCGTAAACAAACAGCCCCCCCCCCCGCTCAAAAATTCTGGATACGTCCCTGCTGGCGCCAATCAAAAATAGCGTCAAGCGCCAAAAGCGCCATGGCGCTTTTCATGGGCATAGCGCCAAGCGGCAATGGCGCCACAACAAAATAGCGCCAAGCGCCAAAAGCGCCATGGCGCTTTTTACTTTGGCGCTAGCGCCAGCGCCATGGCGCTTTTACATCACTAATTTTACTACCATATTGGCTCGAAAAATTCCTTTAGGGAATTTTTCTTTTTATTCGCCATAGGTTTAATAATAATGGGAAGTTTGGATGAGCAATATAGAAAATCAAATCATTAGTTATTAAAAAAATATATTCAATGAAAAACGCAAAACAATACTGCCAACGGATTGAAAATACCAGCTGGGCATAGAAATGGCACAAATTTTGGGGGGAGTGAAACGTTTGTGACTCAAAAATGTCGCAAACGAACGGCGCCAAAGTGTCTACTCCCGCTATGGGGGGGGGGGGGGAATTTAGAGATGAAATTTGAGTGGGACGTAACCGACATTCCCCCCATACTATACTCCAACGCGGGGGAACCGCGACCCGCTTAACTGTGGGACGCCGTATATGCAAATATTTTTCTTGAAGTTTTCGCTGTCCGCGTCAAGTCCGGCACCCAGTGGTTTTTCACCACTTCGGGTGCAGTCACTCCAGGAACGCAGAAAGAACAAAGCTGAAACTGGGGGGATATAGCCGACACCCCTCCCCTTACTGTATACTGAATGGAGGGCGCTGGCGACCCACCAAAGGTGTCGGTCACGGGTATAACGCGTTTTTAATGAATTTGCTGTCTGCATCAGGTCCGGCATCCTATAATTTTTTTCAAAAATGCTCAATGCAGTGATGTAATGCAGTTTTACAATTCTACAGACCCATACGATACTGTAAAATGCAGTGAAGTTACCTGTTAAGCGATATTTTAGCAATGCCCCTACAGTTGCATCCTAAAAATTCGCTTTAAATATATTTTTGTTGTCAGACACTTTAAAAGTTGGTTTAGGATGTCCTCTAGGGAAAGGGTTTAAGGTATAAAATTGCATAAAAAACCTTACCCCAAAAATGCCCCACTAAGGAATTTTAATGGGGGTGACTGTTCTGACTTCACCTATGACATCATCACAGTACAAATTTGTATGGTGATGATGTCATAAGTGACTTCATCACATTCACCCCCATCAAAATTCCTTAGTGGGGCATTTTGGGGTAAGGTTTTTATGCAATTTTATACCTTTAACCCTTCCCTAGAGGGCATCCCAAACCAACTTTAAAAGTGTCTAATAAAAAATATCTTTCAAGTGAATTTGGCTTGGTCAAACGCAAGTTGGTCCTGGACCTGATGCGTACACTGTATCTGTAAAAAAACCCAGCGCGGTATCTGTAAAATGAGCGACACTTTTGGTGAGTCGATGGTGCCACAGGATGTTGACGATAACCCCCCCAAAATTTCAGCAGTTTTGTGTCCGCGTTTCTGGAGTTAAGGCAGCCAAAGTGGTGGAAAACCACTGGGTGCCGGACTTGACGCGGACAGCAAAATTCTGTAAAAAAATTTACGCGTATACGGCGACCCACACTTAGGGGGGTCGCCGTCGCCCCTGCGTTGGAGTATAGTATGGGGGGAATGTCGGCTACGTCCTACCCAAATTTCATCTCTAAATTCCCCCCCCCCCCCATAGCGGGAGTTATGGCGTCAGCAGTCATGTCAGAAACTGACTGCCGGACCTGATCCGAACGCAGTTTACATAACGAATACGCGAATACATAGGTCAAGCGAAATGGAACACCGAAAAACCGCCCTGACCCAAATACCCTGAGTACACAGTGAATACATGCATACTTAGCGCGCATAAAACAATAGACTGGCGTGCGGGGGAGCGTTTACAAACGAAATCCTACCGTAGAAATATGAATGTAATATTGCTAAAATAAATGCCTAAAATGCAACAGCATAACACTACAAAAGGGTGTTACCGTAATTTGGTGAATAATGTCATGTGGAAAATGATGCGAAATTACCCGTTGAAAAAGGAATGTGTTATAATAATGAGGAAAATAAACAATGATGGGTTCTTTATTCGGATGAGATATGGTAAATTTCATGAAAAAGTGTGCAGTCAGTGTGCTATACGTAAAATATCACAAATTCCTCAGAAAACGCCAGACATTCCGCAAATTAGAGAATATATCAAGAAATAAAATTAAAAACAAATATTTTAATGTACCTAAATAAATTAAAGATGCTACTCTTCTGCTGTAAAGTAACCCAGATATTTAATCTCAGCTGACTGCAGTCGAGCTCAGGGCAGCAAATATTGGAACTAACAAACAGCGTTGGAAGGAAAGTTCGTTTCGAGACAAATGTCAACAACAGTGAACACACAGTCTAAATAAATATGGGTAGGTAAGTGAGGTAAGTTTGCAAGGTAAAATAAATAAAAATAGAATACCGTATGACCTCCAATTGTAGCTACCGTATTACCTCGAAATACCCCCATGGGGGTTTATTATTTCGCCAACAAAATTTGAGGGGGGTTAATTCGAGGGGGGGTTTTATAATTTCGTCAGTAATTTTCATAAGGATAGTAGAAAATAGTAGGCATTTGCTTACCCAAAACAAGTAATAAATGTGTCCAAACAGGATGTATTTGGACATAAAGACGTAGATGGCTACACAAACTAGTCTATTTGTAGCTGCAATGTAAATTAGCAGTAATAAATACACCTTGTACATTGTATACATAACGTATTTATTACGTACATGACGTACATCATTCCGGAACGGGGGGGGGTATTATTTCCCCAGCCCATTTTGAGGGAGCCCAGACCGCTTCAAATGCTAGTCACTTCAAATGCTGCCAAAAAAGCTCACTTCAAATGCTGTACTGCATCATTTCAAATGCTGTAAGGCGACAACTACCTATGGTTAGTAATTATGCCACCATTCAATCATCTCATGCTTGCTCATCTGCGGCACTAAAATGGACTTCATGAGCATTAGAAATGAATAGAGTAGTGAAATGAGAAGTGAATAGAATTTTTTAAATTTTTTAAGCATTTTCTTGTCACTTGCCATTTGTTTTTTTTGTTTTTCTACTTCCCAATTCACTTCTCATCGGGTGGGCGCGCCAGCTTGATCCCTCGCTGCCGAGGGAGGGCGCAAGCGACCCACCCATAATATGGTCAGACACACCAAAATGCGGAAATCGCAAATTTAAAATCGCAATAACTTCGGAACGCAATGCGCTAGTGCAGAACCGACTGCACCATTAAAAAGCCCGTGTCGAGAAGTACCACCATGCAAATTTTCACATACAACGGTTGAGTTCGGAGGAAGTTATTACGGATTTTCTTTTTCAAGTAGTGTTGTTGTCGTTGTTCTTGTTCTTCTTGTTCTCCCGACAATCTTCAAACTGCAATAACTTCCTTGAAACACGACCGATTTTCATGGTTGATGGCTCATATGAAAGAGCATATGATGCCATTTCTTATTTTCGGGAATTTTTGTCACAGGCTCCGCCCACTTTGGGACGGGATCTGTTTGAAATTTTCAAACCTCGATAAATTTAAAATTTGAATACAAATGCGGCAATAAAAAAAATTTGTTGGTGTGCGCCATGACTAGAGCTTTCGAATGAGCTAATTTTTGGCGATTTTGGTACAGATTTACAAAAGTTATTCAAGTTTGCTTATTTTGTGTAATATGCGCAAACATGCCTGAACTACTGCTTGATGTGATACTGAGCATGTGACCTTGCATGGTGATTACTATCAGGTCATAAATGTCTAGTGGTTAATGTCAAGTCAAATGTCAAGTTATAAATGTCAAGTCAAATGTCAAGTGATAAATGTCAAGCAATAAATGTCAGGCAAAATGTCAAGTGATAAATGTCAAATGATAGATGTCAAGTGATAAAATATTAAGTGATAAAATAACATTTATTACTTGATATTTGACTTGATAAGTGGTAGATTTCAAGTGAAATGTCAAGTGAAAAATGTCAAATTATAGATGTCAAGTGATAAATGTCAAGTGAAATGTCAAGTTCAATGTCAAGTGATAAATGTCAAGACAAATGTCAAGTTTAATGTCAACTGATAAATGTCAAGTGATAAATATCAAGTGATAAATGTCAAGTGATAGATGTCAAGTTATAAAATATCAAGTGATAAAATATCAAGTCAAATATCAAGTGATAACTTTCAAGTCAAATGTCAACTGGTAAATTTCAACTGAAATGTCAAGTTTAATGTCAAGTGATAAATGTCATGTCAAATGTCAAGTCAAATGTCAAGTGAAAAATTTCAAGTGAAATGTCAAGTAATAAATTTCAAGTCAAATGTCAAGTTTTATGTCAAGCTTAATGTCAAGTGATAAATTTCAAGTGAAATGTCAAGTTTAATGTCAAGTGATTAATGTCATGTCAAATGTCAAGTCAAATGTCAAGTTAAATGTCAAGTGCTCAAATATCAAGTCAAATGTCAAGTTATAAATGTCAAGTTGTAAATGTCAAGTCTAAAGTCAAGTCAAGTCAAATGTCAAGTGATAAAGTCAAGGTGAATATAAAGTGATAACTTTCAATTGAAATGTCTAAGTCAAATGCCAAGTGAATAATTTCAAGTGAAATGTCAAGTAATAAATTTCAAGTGAAATGTCAAGTCAAATGTCAAGTTAAATGTCAAGCTTAATGTCAAGTGATAAATGTCATGTCAAATGTCAAGTTTAATGTCAAGTGATAAATTTCAAGTGAAATGTCAAGTTAATTGTCGAGTAATAAATGTCATGTCAAATGTCAAGTTTAATGTCAACTGATCAATGTCATGTCAAAAGTCAAATAACAAGTCATATGTCAAGTCAAATTTCAAGTGGTAAATGTCAAGTCAATTGTCAAGTTAAATGTCAAGTGATCAAATATCAAGTCAAATGTCAAGTTATAAATGTCAAGTCTAAAGTGGCAAGTGAAATGGCAAGTAAAAAGAGAAGTGAGAAGTGAATTGCAAAGAAAATTGGCAAAAGTCAAATGAGAAGTGAAATGGCAAGTAAAAATTAAATTGAAAAACTTTGATAAATGGATACTGAACTGTGATCAATATTTCTAGTTAATTTTTTTTGGTGAACAATCACATTATGCTATTGTCACAAATATGAGTTGTACATAGAATTATGATACACTCCTTAACTCTTAATGGCGGACCATATTGGTTTAAGAGACATTTCTCAATGAGTTTTAGATATGTCATTTAACACAACGAATATGCAAGTATCATTGGCACACACTGGCACCATGTCAGCTGATATTTGTAGGATGAAATTCACCCAGTCACATATAAACTTGGCCCTCATCCAAGTTATGGGTTGCATATTTTTGATCAAAATATAGTGCTGTTTAATGTGATACTGCCACTATATGGGTCTTCAAGGGTTTTCAAATTGTGCAATTTTTTGGAGTGGTGCCATCTACTCCAAAATGGTGCCATTTTCATGAAGTGGCACCAACTACTCCAAAACGGCATCATTTTCATGGAGTGGCGCCATCTACTCCAAAACGGCAGTGCCATCTACTCCAAAATGGCACCATTTTTGTGGAGTGGCACCATCTACTCGCCAGCATATATATATTGTTCAGCAAGACACCTACTGGGTGTCATTCGGGGAAGCCTGGGCCACTGGCCACACAAAAGAAGTATATCAGTAAAAAAATGGCTAACGCCAAACAAAAAGTGGACGCTGCCTCCACAGCAAATAGAGATGAAGTGTGTCTCTCAAATCGACATGAGTGCGTCTCTCAAATGGACATTAATATATATTGGATGCACAAAAGTAATGTATCAATGCTTAGAAAATGGCATACACTTCACTGATAACACACTTTACTGTGGTTACATATCCCACCTGAAAAAAGAAACTATTTGTATTACATCACAAAAGTTACATGTATTGACTGTTAAATGCACAAAAGCAATATATCATTACATCTGCATTGTGAGAAATGTCTCACATGGAACCCAGACTTTTACTTATTCAATAGTTTTCAAGGCAGATTACAGTGTTAGATGTAC
>OZ038452.1:29984708-30024893 GCA_964036195.1 Sphaerolaimus hirsutus
AGAGGGGGGGGGGGGGGTCAAACGAGGGGGGGGGTATTTCGAGGAAATACGGTACGTACAATTTTTTTACCATTTGAGTAAAAAGGATTTTACAAAAACCAATCCTGGTCATGAACTAAAATAGAAAATTAAAATAAAATGGAAAATTTAACAATAATATAAAAATAAAATGGAAAGTGGACGAATAAAATAAAAATAATTTTTTCACAATTTTAACAATTTTTATACAATTTACTACAATTTCAGGAAAAAATAATTTTACTTAAACCAACCCTGGACTTAATTCCTCGAAATATGGTATCATTCATTGTATCTGTTGGTCCAGTTTATTTACAGAGTAAATGTGAATACATTTTTTTAAACAACTAGGTATGCTTGAAATACCCCTCAAAGTTTGCTATCTCAAGTAATCAACCCCCTGGCGGTATTTCGAGGATATACGGTAAATATAATATTTAATAAAATACCTCCCTAAGGAGCTAGCTGAAGTGCCACAACTAAGTAATTTATCTCAAGAGTTATCTTATTGTTATAATTATTTTCTTTCCAGAAGAAAGGACAAAAAACAGCCAAAAACAATCAACTATGTTTTATTCAGAGAGTCACTGTATTCTAAATGGGTGATATTTATGAGAAATGCAGAAAAACTTTGCAGCTTAAGGCATGCCTTTTTCCCATGGGCATCTTTTCAGCTATATCTCGTCACAACTTGGTGAAATGTAATATTTTAGGATTACTGCATATTTGCATTCTGTTGTTTTCCACACGTATGGTTTCTGTATAGGTATGTATATTTGTATACTTTTAATGCACCATATTTCCTCAAAATACCCCCCTCCCCTCGAAGTACCCCACTCCCTCGATATACGACCCTCAAAACGGCAACTACCGTAAATCCTCGAATAAGTCCCCGGGGGAGTCATTTTTTCCTCAGAATTTTTTGAGGGGGGACTTATTCGAGGGGGGGGGGAGTTTTTCGAGGGGGGAGTTATTTCTTCGTCGGAATATTGAGTACAATACTTGATCAGTATATCATTGAATGGGGGTAAGTAGGCTGCATAAACGTGTGAGCCAGTGCAATTCATGCAATAATATCAATGCTAGTGTGCATAAACTGCAAAATAATGAATGCTTTTAATGATCATATACATACATACGTTTTTTATACGTGGACTTTGTTCCCACCCATAAAAGAGGGGGGAGTTATTCGAGGGGGGGAGTAATTTTTTACTCAGTCAGTTTACAGGGGGGAGTTATTCGAGGGGGGGAGTTATTCGAGGGGGGACTTATTCGAGGATTTACGGTATGAATACATAAACACCCCTCAAAATACCCCCAAAAATTGAGCGTAAAGAGAATGTAAATGACAAAAGCTGCAGTTTGTGATCGGGGGTATGCAGAACACACGTTATAAACAATGACTGTGTTAATTACATTAGACCTGGGTTTATACCATCTAAATATTTACATACTTATATAAGTCTATAGACTCTTATACATGGGGTTATTGTAGCATTTTTCTATTTCTGCATACCTACATTACAAACAACAAAACAGTACTAGGAGTCCAAGAATATTCTGGCAAAAAATAAACCTGCCCCCTTGAACTAGCCCCTCATTTACCCCCCCCCCCCTTCAAAAATTCCGCCATGAAAACTAAACCCCCCTGGGGGTATTCCGAGGAACTACAGTAGTATTCTAATTAAATATTGTTGTATGCATGCCATGCACAGACATCTTTCTGCCCCCACAATTAATTTATTTACTCCAAGAGACGCACATATATTATTTATGCATTTTTCCGAACGAGACGCTATATGTTGTGAATTGAATGGTCTCACTTGATGTATCACTACAATTTTGTCCCACTAAAGTTTGTGTAGCTATCTACGTTTTTATGTCCAAATATATCCTGTTTGGACACATTTATTACCTGTTTTGTGTACGCAAATGCCTACTATTTACTACGATCCTTCGAAAATTTCTGACGAAATAATAAACCCCCTCGAATTAACCCCCTCAAATTTTGCTGACGAAATAAAAATTATTTTTCCGTATTTCGAGGTAATACGGTCATTTATTAAAATAAAATAAAAACTGAACTATTAAAATCGTAGTATTAAAATAAGACTTTGACATTAACCCCCCTCAATTTTGGCTGGCGAAATATTAACCCCGTCTCCCGGGGGGGGGGGGGGAGGGTATTTCGAGATATCATACTTTTTTGGAAAAATTCAATTGCCAACAGAAATAAATTGCCACCGCGTTAATTACATTTATGTCAAATCAAATCAACTTTATTACCGCTCTGCCGGCGCGTGTCAAGTGGGTAATAATACACAATAAATTACCAGTAATATAATTAACTCCACGACGAAACTTACGTCTTAGCACCAAGCTCGATAGCATCATAAAGTCGTTGTAACAATCCCAGTGAGGACTTGATAAAGTAGACAGAATATGAAAGTCATTATAACTCCAGTCACTTTTTACCCTGCACGCGTGGTTCCCGCTGGAAGCGTGCCAACGATTTTTTTCGCATGCGATTTGCATAAAAAATTGAAAAAGTCATCGCTGTTATAACGCTATACGTTAACTCATTCACAACAATAATTTTTACAAAAATCGCATGCTTTATCGTCATTGGCACGCTTCCAACGTGAGACATAAATGAGTGCGAGGGCAGAGTATCATGTTCGCCGAGTTTCACAAAAAGCTTGTTAGCAATAATAGTAACCAAAGATAATTGTGGTGGAGATGGAAGCTCGCATTATAAACGATCCCTCACTCTCCCTACAAGTACACAAATTACCAACATAGAAATGTGTCTTAGGCACTTAAAAAACATAGAAATTGTGGAGTAATTATGGCTTGGCTAGATTGAATCTACAATGATCTGGGGATGGTCCCAAGTTCTGTAAATTGTGAAGTCAAGTGTAAATTGTCAATCAAAACCAGGGTTGGCAAAATCTCAGAAAATAATAAAAATAAAATGGAAAATTTAAGAATAAAATAAAATAAAATAAAATGGGAAAATTTCAAAAAAACAAACAAAAAAATTGTATAAAAATTTGAATTTTTGCAAATTTTTTTTGTAAAATTGTATAAAAAATCAAATTTTTGTAAAATTGTATAAAAATTCATATTTTTTGTAAAATTTTGATTGAGGTGCTTGAGTTTCTACCTGTCTAGTGATTGAATGGCGCCATGGCGCTGGCGCCATTTGAGGGCGCCAAAGGGCGCCGCGCCATGGCGCCATTGGCGCTTGGCGCCCTTTTTCTGTGGCGCCCTTGGCGCCTGGCGCCCACATTCTGAAAGGCGCCATGGCGCCCTTGGCGCTTGGCGCCCTTGGCGCTTGGCGCCCTTTTTCCGTGGCGCCCTTGGCGCCTGGCGCCCTGCTTTTAAAGGGCGCCAAAAAGGCGCCAGCAGGGTTTAAGGGTGAGTGCTGTATAAATGGAAAAAAAGATGAAAAACGCATTCATGGATGATCTGAATTCGCAGAAAAATGGACGAAGTGGTGTGAGTGGGTATAAATCTTTTGTGCAACGGTTCATCAGATGTGTCTGACAGATCAGAAGACGAGAATGATGGAACGTTGAACTTGCAAAATCATAAATCAACGGAATCAAATCGTTGCAATTCCGTTTTTTGTCCATTTCAAGGAAACATGATTGGAAAAGTCAATTTGAAGTGAATGGATTGTTGTCAAATGACAATATCCATTGTGTTTGAATTGCCATGTGAATTTTACTCGAATTTTTTTGTTGCTAGTGTTGTCTTTGTTCATTACACCCTGGAGAACGCAAATTAAGCAGCATAGGCGGCGCAAGGTCCCAATTTTTGCTTGTGACATTCACATTAGCCAAAATTTCACATTGTGACACCTTCTTATCGGAGCCCTTATGTGAAGTTGGCAGCCAGCCAAAAATTTCGAAATCACTATAAATATAACTAAAGTTAGGTATTTAACCACGTATATAGATGAAAATAGTGATTGTAGAGGTGAAAATTGGCAAATTGGAGCAAATTGGAGCAATTTTGGGCTAATTGTGAGCTTTCACTCTCGTTGGTACAATACACGCTTGTGAATGTCACAATGTGACAGTGGAATTTCTGCTTGTGACACCGAAAATTCCGCTTGTGACATTCACAAGCGCACAAGCACTTACGCCGCCTATGTTAAGCAGTGAATGCATGTACTAGGGTGCTGTAGAAACACTTTTAGCACACGCAGGGTGTTGTATGCAGTTATTTATCCTGGCGCCCTTGGCGCCTGGCGCCCTATTTTTCAAATGGCGCCATGGCGCCCTTGGCGCTTGGCGCCCTCTTTCCGTGGCGCCCTCGGCGCCTGGCGCCCGCTTTCCGAATGGCGCCCTTGGCGCCTGGCGCCCTTTTTCTGTGGCGCCCTTGGCGCTTGGCGCCCACTTTCTGAATGGCGCCATGGCGCCATTGGCGCCTGGCGCCCTTTTTTCTGGCGCTTTTCCATCACTATACCTGTCTATTTTGGGAACTGGAGGCTGTACCAAGCCCTGCGAAGTGTTAAATGTCATGTAAAATGTCATGCAAAGTGTCAATTGTCATGACAAATGTAAAGTAAAGTGTGAATTGTCATGACAAATATAAGTGTCAAGTGTTAAGCGCATTGTATCCTAATTTTATGTTTTGTATCCAAATCTTTTTGTTGTTTTGTATCCAAATCTTATGCGAACATCAGATTTTGATACAAAATGATTTGGATACAAAAACATAAAATTTGGATACAGTAATATTTGATGATTTGAATAAACAATTTACACTGTGCAATGCATTTATAATGACAATTGACGCTTTGCTTGAGATTTGACATGACATTTGACAGTTTACTTTACATTTGTCATGACTAGTGATGGAAAAAGCGCCAGACTTTTGGCGCCAAGCGCCAAAAGCGCCATGGCGCTTTTCCGACCCCCAGCGCCAAGCGCCAATGGCGCCGGAGCAAAATAGCGCCAAGCGCCAAAAGCGCCATGGCGCTTTTCTGAACCTCAGCGCCAAGCGCCAATGGCGCCAGAGAGTGATGGCGCCAAGCGCCAATAGCGCCAGCGCCAAAAAACTTTTATTCTGCATTTTGTTTGTAAATAGAATAATCAATTCGTAATTGTGACATACCGCTGATGTTGCAGTAGTTGATTTAACTTTTGCCATTAAAGTTCAATCAACCACTACATCATTAAAATCTCAAGGTTTACACCTATTTTTCAGCCAAACAGCCGTACGATGATAGGTCCTAAATATTATATCCCATTAAGTCATGTTTAATACCAGTTATGGGTATGTAAATACTTATTCTTTACATGATACTTTACAAAAATTCCTGGCGAAATAATAAACCACCCGCTCAAAATACCCCCATCAAAATTTGCACTCGGAAAAAATAAACCCCCTGGTGGTATATCAAGGAAAGGTGGTATATTCATTTGCCCCAAATATTACCTAATCAATATTCAGGTAATATAAATGTCCCCTTACACCCTTATATTTAACAATATTTATTCAGTTAATCTCAAAATTTATCAACTGGCTTGTCCATTTTCACTGAATCATAAGAATTTTATAATCATGCTTGGCGCTTTTTTGGCGCTATTTAAAATGCCGGCGCCAGGCGCCAATAGCGCCACCAGAAAATGGCGCCAAGCGCCAAAAGCGCCATGGCGCTTTCTCAGATCCCAGCGCCAAGCGCCAATGGCGCCAGAGCGTTTTAGCGCCAAGCGTCAAAAGCGCCATGGCGCTTTTTGCTTTGGCGCTAGCGCCAGGCGCCAGCGCCATGGCGCTTTTCCATCACTAGTCATGACAATTGACACTTTGCATGACATTTTACACCCTGCACACTACAGTAGTTGTTGTACCAAAAATGCAAACCATTGTTATCAATAATTGTAACCTTACACTTTTAACTAGCTAACAATACCTACTGCATGCAACATTTTGCAAAGTAATGAAAAAAAATTCACTTGAAAGTTTTTCATGATTATGTCTAATGATAAAATTTTGCTGGCCTTGCATGCAAGATTCGATTTTTTGTAAAATTTTTGTAAAATTTTTGTAAAATGGTTCCATTTTATTATTTTATTAACATTTTGGAATAAAATAAAATAAAATGAAACAAGAATAAAATTAAAATAAAATACATTTTTATACAATTTTTTTACAATTTGTATACAAATGATTTTTATAAAACCAACCCTGATCAAAACAAAAACAAAAAGATACCATTACTGAAATTCCGACACTTTGCATGACGATTGACAAAATTGACATTTGACACTTGAATAACCACGTTACAGGTTTTGAGAGTGGCACCTGAATCATATTCTAGATGACAAATAAATATGACAACAAAATGATTATTTTCTTCGTTCATTATTTATTATACTCGGCGGACCGCAAAGTATGTGCCCGAAATTAATTATGTCTTGGTCGATAACGCGCAACCAGGATACTTATGTACGCATTTTCACAAAAAAAAATTTCAAACAGAAAATGCGTACAAGCGACGAATGTTTTTCTCTTGAGACGATTTTTTGCTGGAACAATTTGTATTTTATTAACGATGACATCATGATAGAGTGTTACCGTCAGAAAAATGCATTTT
This sequence comes from Sphaerolaimus hirsutus, assembly GCA_964036195.1. NCBI lineage: Eukaryota > Metazoa > Nematoda > Chromadorea > Monhysterida > Sphaerolaimidae > Sphaerolaimus > Sphaerolaimus hirsutus. Next base: position 29,991,337 of record OZ038452.1, read on the forward strand.
TCTGCTTATAGAAGAGTGCTGTTCTATTTTTCATCGACTTTTTTACCAGCCATTTTATTGGGGGCTGCCATTCTATTTTTTCACCAATCATTTCACACATTTTTCATTTGAACACAGTTTTATTTTTAATGAAACTTGAGTATATATTTATATATCAGAGCTAGGGATGGCCGAAAAATGTTTTTTTTAATGACAGGGTTTTTTAAACTTTTTTTCAAAAACAGGGTTTTATTTAAAAATTTGAAAAGCTTTTTTTTTCAAAAGCTCCCAGATATGGTTGTCAGTCAACATGCACAGGTATATCAGACAGGTGACAGTACTTTGTGATGTTATATATAGCCATATAATGGCTATGGAGCCATGGGATATCATTATAAGTGGTGATTTCTGTCAAAAATATCCATTTTATGTCAACTTAATACATACCGTATTACCTCGAAATACCCCCATGGGGGTTTATTATTTAGCCAGCAAAATTTGAGGGGGGGTTAATTCGAGGGGGGGGGGGTTTTATTCGAGGGGGGGTTTTATTATTTCGTCTGAAATTTTCGTAAGGATCGTAGTAAATAGTGGGCATTTGCATACCCAAAACTAGTAATAAATGTGTCCAAACAGGATATATTTGGACATAAAAACGTAGATAGCTACACAAACTAGTCTATGTGTAGCTGCAATGCAAATTAACAGTAATATACATCATGTACATTGCATACATGACGTATTTATTATGTACATGACATACATCATTCCGAAGGGGGGGGGGTATTTCGAGGGGGGGGTTATTATTTCCCCAGCCCATTTTGAGGGGGGGTTAATTCGAGGGGGGGGGGGGGGTTAATTCAAGGGGGGGGGGATAATTCGAGGTAATACGGTATATCGGCTTTTGTTGAACGTATGTGACTTGAGTGAAGTTGGCCATGGAATAGCGTTTAATTAAGGTATAGTCGGCGGACATTTCACCCTACAAAATCGGAGAGTTAGAATTCGCTCGCGAATAGAGCGAACACAAAACTTGGGTCCCACTCGGGCGCTCGGAATTGAAAAAGAAAAAAATATTAAAGTGAAATGGACGCTTTGCCGTGTCCGTGCGTGCACGCCGCCCGTTTCAACGTTTCGTTTCAACGTTGTCCGTTGCAAGCGAAAAAATTTGACTGGTTAAATGACCCTTTTACCGTTTTTGTTAATTTTTCATTCGTTGGCTCGTTCCAATGGAAGAGTCCCCATATGAGAACTTGGCAGCCAGCCAAAATTGCGAAATCTGCTATAAATGTGAATAAAAAAGGCTAACACTAACTATATAACCATGTATATAAACAAAAATAGCGATTATAAAGGTGGAAATTGGCAAAGTGGAGCAACTTTTAACGATTTTTAGCTAACTTTGACTTTTCACTCGCATTTGTATAATACGCAACTGGAAACTGGGATAATAGCCAAGTTTTCATACGTGACCCGATCCATTCCATTCATTAAAATATTGCGTCAGAATAATGACGACATGCACTCTCCACTGGAGAGACTGACGCAAATGTTTGTAGGGCGATACGTCTGCCGACTTTACAATAGAAGGCAAATTCAATAGAAGTGATTTTTCACACTGTATAAATACAAGTATATGGAGGCACATTGACTAGATATTATATTCTACACTAGCATATCACAGCTTATTATGACACAATAGCATGAACAAATGAAGGGTGTGCTTCTAAAAGTACCGATCTACAAATTTTTCAAATTTGAGTTAGGACCATTTTTGGGGTCCCCATAAAAATGCGCTTCAAAAAAATATATAATATCTGGGGGGTGCGAAATTCAATTTTGAGATATGGGGGGTCGAAAAAAGCAAAAAAATTGCAAAATACAGTTTTTGAAATTTTAAAAGTACTGATCTACAAGCTTTTTCAGCTTTTGTATTTTTAAAAGTACCGATCTACACACATTTTTAAAAATTGTACTTCTAAATGTACTGATCTGCACTTTATTTTTTGTGCTTCTAAAAGTACCGATGTCAGCTTGGCATCATCAGCAGCAAAAACTCACTTTGTGCTTTTTTACCATGGGTAAAAGTACCGATCTACATCTAACTGATTTTGTGCTTTAAAATGTACCGATCTACATGCTATTACCAATTTGTTCCTTTAAAATGTACTGTACTACAAAAAATACAATTCACTAAATGTTATATAGCTAGTGTTATATGTATAAACAATGATTATACCCATGCACGTGGATACCCAATAATATGGCCGAAATACCCATGCCCAAATTTCCCATACCCAATACCCATGTATGGGTATTGCATACTCCAAACTTTCAATTGTGATTATCTCAAAATCGATTTTTTGTAGATCGGTACTTTTAGAAGCACACCCTTCAAATGGAAGCTTTCACAATAAAAATGCCTCAAAACCAATGAAAAACCATCACCAATGGTAATGTGTATATGAAATTGCGTGCAACAAAATGCAAAATACCTAGTGCTTAGTACTAAAAATTTTGGCTGAGGTTTTTTTAAAAAAACGGTTTCGATGGTCGGGTTTTTTTAATCAAACGTTTTTTATTTTTTTAAATCTTTGGAAAAAAACACCGGACCATCCCTAATCAGAGCATCAATTAGCAATTTAATATCCATATTTGATTGCTTTAATCATTTTTACCATCTATTGTTATACTTTTGCGTTTTGGCACTCTTCCAGCGTACCTGCTGTGCCATTGGAGGTGCCATTCTATTAGAAGCTACCGTTCTGTTGTTTTCATGCAAAAAATGTGCTAAAACCTGCCATTATGTTGGAGGCAGGCTGTCCGCGAGGGTTCCGCGCATAGGTTTCCGCGCGCAAGCACGTAAGAAACTGCCAGACGAGCACACAGACGCGTAGATATTTGTTTATAGGTTCTACAGAGGTCACCTGGCGAGCACACAGACACATTCGGACACGCAACCGCGCGCGCAACATTAGCCGCGAGCGCATAGCAAGCAACATTTGTGCGTCTACGCGTTCGCATAAGTCATTCGTAAAATGGATGCGCGTGGAAAAAATCGTGTTCCACGCGAAGAAAAATCACTCGGTTTTGGCCAACTCAGTCAGAACGCGCGGAAACGACCATTTTTCCGCGCACACACAAAATGTTGCAAGTTTTGCAATATTTTCATTGTAAATTAATTTGTATGACCAAAATAATGGTATTTTAAGTATAGGTTTTGGTTTTCACAATCAATAGGTGTGCATTTGTTAAGCTATGGACATTGAAAACATGAATGAAACTTAATGAAGCACCTAATTTTGAAAAGTAGTGAATTCATCAGATTTCGCGAACACACGAGCACGTAAATGTGTTCGTCTTCGCGCTAAACATTTTTGGCGAGCGCAGAGAGTGTATGCTTCCGGCAAAGAAAACACATTTTCCGCGCGCCGCGCCATTTGACCTCTTTATGAATGCGCGCATTGACGCGGTGGCTTCCGTGCTTGTTAACCGGTGACCTAATGCGCGCGCGTAGGACAATACTGTATGTGCGGAACCAAGATCGTTTTCACGCGCACATTCGAGCGCGGTGTTTTTCACGCGAGGAAAACTCGCGGCCAGCCTGGTTGGAGGTGGCGTTGCATTTGGAGGCATGCCGTTCTATTAGAAGAAATACGGTAGCATGCCATCTGCGGAGTATAACTAGGCATCGGCTCTTTGCATCAAATAATATGTTACTAATTTAAACTGAAAAAAACTGACATTTTCAATACAGCAACTGCCCACACAAAAATTTCTAATTGTAAAATCCCTGTCGTTGAAATGTTGCAAACCCATTTGCTTGCTTTGCCGTTAAAAGTTAGGGTGTCAAAAAAATTTTTTTACGGAAAACGGAAAACGGAAAGGTAAAATTTTTTCACTTTACGGAAAACGGAAAACGGAAAGGTAAAAAAAAATTTTCTGCCGGAAAACGGAAAGGTAAAAAAATTTCACTCAGCGGAAAACAGAAAGGTAAAAAAAAATTGTTGGCTGGAAAACGGAAAACAGAAAAATGAAATGCCGGAAAATGGAAAACAGAAAGCGAAATTTTCACGGAAACGGAAAAAATAAAGTGAAATTAGCATGGTAATAGACAAATTTGCAGAAGGAATACCTGCATGCAGATTTGCCTGTTTGGCTTTGATTGTGGTAGCTGTACATTCTGCAACTATGGATCATGCCAGTAACTTCACTTGTAGTTCAAGCTTAACTGAACCAACAAAAAATCATCAAAAGGTAGCAAAAATACACTACAACAACAATAAGAATTTAGCAAAAATGAACTTTGATGTAACTGAACAGTAAAAAGTAGACTCAGCGGACTGCAAAGTATGTGTCCAAAATTACTTTGTGTTTTTTACAGATTTGGATATAGATAAAAATTATGAATGACAGAAGAACCTGGTAGTTAAAAACACCATAGTGGAAAAAGATAAATACAGATTGGAAAAACAATGGAAAAATGCCAGAAAACTGAAAATCGAGCCAGAAAATGGAAAAATGGCCTGGAAAAATGGAAACGGAAAGGTAAAATTTTTTCAGCCGGAAAACGGAAAAGTGGGCCGGAAAAACGGAAACGGAAAGGTAAAAAATTTTCAGCTGCCGGAAAACGGAAAGGTAAAAAATTTTTGGCTGCCGGAAAACGGAAAGGTAAAAAATTTTCGGCTGCCAGAAAACGGAAAGGTAAAAAATTTTCGGCTGACGGAAAACGGAAAACGGAAAGGTAAAAAATTTTCCTGCGGAAAGGCGGAAACGGAAAAAGGAAACGGAAATTTGACACCCTATTAAAAGTAGATTTTCAAAACAAATTCCCCAAATGACCTTTATCAATCTTACAGTTCTAATTGTGTTGTTGGGCAACTCCGGTATTTTTGCTTTTTTTAATGATTTTCTTATTGAAATGTATTGGGTATGTGCGTAAGTAACGATGGTAAACCTTCTGAAAATAAGTGTTTAAATTTTCAAAGGAGTGTCATTTCTTCTAAAATGACGTTGCATTTTCGAATTGTTTTTACGAAATTTCGAATTTTTCTGCTGAATTTTGAATTCATCTCTTGTTTTGCGCCCTTGCGAGCTGTTACCGCAGAGCAGACGGACACATTTGCACGTTTTTGTTCTGCCGCTATGAATATTGCGATTGAAATGCACTGTGCAATATCTGCACAATATCATGCACATTACATTTGCATGTTTTTTTTCTCATTACTGTAATTATATTTATCTTTTGAATTCGTTTCTTTATATACCTATTTAATTTATACATATAATTTATATCTAGGTATATAAATTAACTTTTTTTTGACATTTGCACGTGGCTGCTTTGCGTGTCCTTCAAGCTTAAACATGTAGCTTCCAAAATGTTTTTCATTAGCTGAGATAATAAATGTTATCGGCAAAAGGCACGTTTTCTACATTATAATGGCTCAAAAGTCACCAGTAAATGCTGTACCAGTTAAATGAATTTATCCTGTCTGCTTTTCAAAATCATATTAAATTATCCAGGTATAGTATTTACCGTATTTCCTCAAAATACCCCCCTCGAACCCCTTCCCCTCGAAATACCCACCACTCAAAATGGACACTATGAATTTATAAACACCCCCTCGAAATACTCGAAATCTGTGTACGTTACAAACAACAATTTAGTACCGTGATTTCAAAGAAATCTGGCAAAAAAATAACCCCCCTCGGACCCCCGTCGTTTAACCCCCTCGTTTACCCCCCCCCCCCCTCGTTCACTCCCCTCGTTGAAGCCCTCCCCTCAAAATTGCCACTACGAAAAAATAAACCCCCCAGGGGTAATTCGAGGAAAAACGGTACTTGAATAATTCCCCTCGGATAATTCCCCCTGTAAGACGAGTGAGGGAATAATAATCCCCCCTTGAATAATTCCCCCTGTAAGACGAGTGAGGGAATAATAATCCCCCCTTGAATAATTCCCCCCTTAAGAGATTTGATCAATGTGTTGTGCCAATTTTAATAATAATAATGGCACGTTTTGTGTTAATAAAGCATATTTTGTCTAATGTCTTGATGTAAATAAGCTTCAAAATTTTAACGAAATGATAATTTCTCTTCAATAAACCCACCCCCTCGAGTAGTTCCGCCTCGAAAACGTCTGACGGAAAAAAATTGATCCCCGGGGGGATTATTCTAGTATTTAAATACGGTAATTATATCACGAGGTCAACGTATCATCAAACATAGTCAACACAAACATCCAGTTTCAAAATATCTAAATCCATATAATCAAACACAATCCCACACGCGTACCCTTGCTCAACTTTGCTAATCACAAATAATCCAACTTGATCACAACGTAATCAAATCATTATGAACGAGTGTGCATTTGTATGTGGCTTTTTAGTTGCAGATCTCATCATAACCATAGTGAGTGGGATGCAAGAGTGTTCAGTTAGGCAGTGTTTACAGAGGAAATTAGTGGTGGCAATTATTTTTTTTATTTTCATGTTTCAAGGAAAAAGTTTTGAATTTGTGAGAATATGGCAGTGAAGTGTAAATACACAGGGTTCTAAAAATCTCAGGAGATTTATATTTTTTAAATATAAGAAAATGTATAAACTTTATGTTAAAAACTTAACTGTATTTACATTTTCTCCTGGTTTCTCCAGCGAGATTGTATTTATTTTATGAGATAAAGTAAACACCTTCCCGGACAAGTTCACCATCCATTTTTTTATTTCACTTCGAATGCAATATCTCCGTCCATGGGGGTGTTATAAAGCTGAAACTTTGTATATATAAAGTTGTAAAACCCCTCTACTCCCCAACAACGGAGGAGGTGCGGCGACTCACTACAGGGTGGGTCGCCCTATATGCAAAATTTTTTTTGGCGTTTTTGGTGTCCCAAACAAGTTCACCACCCACTTGATTGGCTACACTACGAGAGCCATATCTCCAGCTGTGATGGCGGTATAAAGCTGAAATTTGGGGGATGTCTTGCCAACAACCCCCTTCACGATCCACCAGTGGAGCGGCTGCCAACGACCCACTAAAGCATGGGTCACTGCATATAAAGTTGACCATTTTCTAAAAACAGCCCAAGTGTCCCAAAACAAGTTCATCACCCAACTGCATTAAAAAAATGTTGCAACAACATACCTAATATAAAAATGAATCGGGTTGGAACACTATTTCAGGCAAAAAAAAATTGTTTCAGTAGGGCACCCACCCTGTCCCATAAACAGCCGACTGAAAATTTCACTTTAAACAAATTTTTTGTATCACACTTCAAAAGTTGGTTTACAAAGTTCACTAGGGGAGGGTCTAAGGTTCAAAGTTATGTAAACAACATAACCTCTAAAATGCTCCCATAAGGAAATTTACTTGGGGTGAATTCTATGATGTCAAAATGATGTCATTTCAGGAAGAAAATTTGACAAAATTTTCACTTTTTCATTCACCCCAAAAAATTTTTCTTATGGCAGCATTTTAGAGGTTATGTTGTTTACATAACTTTGAACCTTAGACCCTCCCCTAGTGAACTTTGTAAACCAACTTTTTAAGTGTGATACAAAAAAATTGGTTTAAAGTGAAATTTTCAATCTGCTGTTTATGGGACAGGGTGGGTGCCCTACTGAAAAAATTTTAATGAGCAGAACTAGGGTTTATATCTGATTCAATTTTATATCAGGTATGTTCTCACAACATTTTTTTTAATGCAGTTGGGTGGCAAACTTGTTTGGGACACTTGGGTTGTTCTTAAAAAAATTATCAAATTTATATGCAGTGACCCATGCTTTAGTGGGTCGTCGGCAGCCGCCCCACTGGTGTATTGTGAGCGGGGTTGTTGGAAAGACACCCCCCAAATTTCTGCTTTCTACCGCCCTCACAGCTGGAGATATAGCCTTCAAAGTGTAGCTAATCAAGTGGGTGGTGAACTTGCTTGGGACACAAAAAACGCCACAAAATTTTTTTGCATATAGGGTGACCCACCCTGTAGTGAGTCGCCGCACCTCCCCCGTTGTTGGGGAGTAAGGGGGTCTTACAACTTAATATATACAAAGTTTCAGCCTTATGACACCCCCATGGACGGAGATATTGCATTTGAAGTGAAATAAAAAAATGGGTGGTGAACTTGTCCGGGAAGGTGTTTATTAAAAATCTTTCTATTTTCTATATTTATTAATATTTTCTCTGCATATTTTCAGAGATAGGTATTCAATTTTCTTTTATTTTTTCAGACATATTGTGAGATTCCATTGTGAGTTTTTATATTTTCTAAAAACACCCATTTTTGGAATGCTAACAATACATACCATTTACCTGAGTGTAAAAACTGAACTGAAAATGATGTTTGTTGATTATTTGAAAAAAACTATGTTGTCGCAGCTCAGCATCCATGAAAACGCTCCAACAAAAGAATTTTTACCACCAGGCCAAGAATGGGCCACCATTACTGAAGTTTGACTAGTGATCTGAAAAGCGCCAGAACTTTGGCGCCAAGCGCCAAAAGCGCATTGGCGCTTTTCCGAACCCTAGCGCCAAGCGCCAATGGCGCCAAGCGCCAGAAGCGCCATGGCGCTTTTTGCTTTGGCGCTAGCGCCAGGCATTTTGTTCCTGACGTCAGTCAAAAATGGCGCCAAGCGCCAAAAGCGCCATGGCGCTTTTCATGGGCATGGCGCCAAGCGCCAATGGCGCCACAGCAAAATAGCGCCAAGCGCCAAAAGCGCCATGGCGCTTTTTGCTTTGGCGCCAGCGCTAGGGCGCTTTTACATCACTAAGTTGGACATTACAGTTTGACATGTCATTATAATTTTTACATGACATTTGACATGTCACATGGTCATTTATTGTTTACATGACATTTTACTTTCTACTGGACTCAGAATTCGTTGACAAGTTTGTGCGTATAAGATGTATGTATAATATCCCACCTGTGTGACGCAAACCAGTTATGATGGATGTGCATTTGCAAGAAATACGTTCTTCACTTTGTTTTATGTCTCTGCAGTGCGTTTAGGAAGAAAAATTGTTGCCATTTTACGTATTTTACTTCTGACTTATCTACCTAGGCACATTGTGCACTGCATATTTATGTTTTGTGTAAGTGAAAACCTACAATAATATTTGTTATTAATTTTATTTTGGTATCAGAAATTTGTGTAGAAATGATGTTCGTAGGAATATTTACAGCAGGAATAAACTACATAAGCAGGTTTAATTAAGTTTTTCTCTCTTTTCTGCTCACTCTATGATTTTTGGGGTTCAATAAATTTAGCAATTTCTGCGACATATTCCCCGTTTTTCACAACACACAAACTTTGAGGTATTTATGTATAGTGGGCAGACTTCATTCACACTTAGCATAGAAGCCTACCATAACGCACCCATCGTTATGGTGAACCAAAAATTATACTGTCTTATTATGGATTTTATAAAATATTTAATTAAAGTATTAAATTACTTAGTCTATACTATGGAATAATTAATTATGAAATTTAGCACAAGATTTCATTCATTTAATTATGCCAGGATTCTTCGCAACGTATAATACTTTGTCAAAATATTGTGAGGGATTTATATTGGTTTTGCAGTTTTGAATTAGGAAGCTTTCACTGTAGGCTGGATTAATTTCAGGATGAGTCAGGCACAGTTGTTAATGCTTATTTACTTTTACTCAAAAAGTACTCATACTCGAGTACCGAGGAAATATGCATACGCTACTCTGAGAAAAGTATCTGTACTCGACCGTACGCTTACTTTTTGAGAGTACTCGAGTACAGTAGAGTAATGCTTGCGAGTACAGAAAAGTGTTTTTGCCATTAGAGACTCCTGTTTTTTATAAAGAATACTTATTAAATGAAAGAAAACACCTTTTTGTGGTCCAGGGTAAACATTGATAATGCTCCCTTCTACATTTTCCAGTAAGAAAAGGTAATTTTACTCACTTTTACGCTTTCCCGAGAAAAAAACTCTACTCTAATTTACGCTTTCTGGGAAAACAAGTATTTTACTCTCATTTACTTGCGAGTAAAAGTAAAACAATTTTACTTTACGTAAAAGTAAAAAAAATACTTTACGCTTTCTGTACTCAAGGGAGTGAGTAAAAACAAAATACTCTACGCATACGCATACCTACTTTGAAGAAAGTTCGGTACTTTGAACAACTCAGGAGGATCCACTTTCAATTAGGAGCTTTATTCGGTTATCCAGGTAGATTATATAAATACCAATTTGTCGAATTGAGGAATTACCTACCGTATTACCTCGAAATACCCCCATGGGTATTTATTAATTCGCCAGAAAATTTTGAGAGGGGTTAATTCGAGCGGGGGGGGGGGGGGTCTATTATTTCGCCAGAAATTTTATGAAATTTGCCATACTCAGACATAGAAAAATACAACATTATCAGAGACGTATGAGTGTTTATAGGCATATACAAGTGTGCCTCGAAGTATATCCTCGAATAAGTCCCCTCTCTCGAATAAGTCCCCCCTCTCGAATAAGTCCCCCCTCTTCTGAGTGTGAGGAAATAACAACTCCCCCCCTCGAATAACTCCCCCCCACTCTGATGGGTAGAAAACATTTCACAACATCACTTTTACAAACAAAGTTTATGTGTTGAATATGTAAATATATGTATTATATTGCAGCTAGAGTTCACTAATGTTGATTTTACAGCTTAAATTGTGAATTTTGTATTCCTACAAATGATTTATGTTACCAAGTTTACCCCATTTGTGCGGCAGATGAATCATACATTTTATCGAAAATTCTGACGAAAAAATAACTCCCCACCCCCCTTGAATAACTCCCCCCTCTCGAATAACTCCCCCCTCAAAAACTTCTGATGAAAAAATAAATCCCCGGGGGACTTATTCGAGGATATACGGTATACACATAAACCTTTCCCTAATGTCACCCAGTCATCGGTTTTAACGTGTGTTCTGCACAATACAGTTCACACATTGTGGTACCGTATTTCCTCGAAATACCCCCCGGGGGGTGATTGTTTCATAGTGGTCCCGAGAGGGGGGGGGGGGTTAAACGAGGGGGGGGGGGTATTTCGAGGGGGGGTTATTATTTCACAAGAAAATTTTTAAAAACCAAGTACGAAATTGTCGTCTGAAACGTACGCAGACGTCGAAAAATGCAACAAAAACCGCCATTTATAAGGTTCTGTAGACTAATATTAGTATTTATGTAGATGGTATGTACACTGTTCTAACGTGACACCGACATTGTTTTAACGTGTGTTCTGCAGTACACAGAACACAAACTACAGTTATTGTCAAGTACGTTCCCTTTACACTCAATTTGGGGGGGGGGGTATTTCGAGGGGGGGGGGGGGGGGTGATTGTTTCATAGTGGTCTCGAGAGGGGGGGGGTCAAACGAGGGGGGGGTATTTCGAGGAAATACGGTATTTGTTGTGTACATGCTGTTTACACTGTATTTGGGGGGGGGGTTTCGAGGGGGGTGGGGGTTATTATTTCCCCAGCCCATTTTGAGGGGGGGAGGGGGTTAATTCGAGGTAATACGGTATTTACTTCTTGAAATAGACTACTGTAGAATAAGAATTATGCACGCAAAATATTCAGACTAGATAAATATGTCGAATGAAACAGACCAAAAATTTTCGTTTTTGAGCTAAAATATTGGCAAAATTTGCTACGTTCCGCGCTTTTTTCACTTTTTTTGCTTCATTTTTCTTTTTCCCAACGTTTTTCTCTCTTGAATACTTCTAGCCAATTATATGTACCGTTTCGGACGTGGAATCAAATTTTCCAGTCTAGAAGATTCTTGTTTATTTTTTTTTCGTTGCAGCCATAAAAATTTTCAATGTTTTTTTTAATAATAAAATTCAGGATAAAATACTGGAAATACACCACACAATGAGCTGGTGTGATCAGAGTTCTACAAAACCTAACACATTTGTACCATCAAATTATTCAAATGTTGGCATATCACACGTGACCAACGTATCAATGTTGGCAACTATCCAAGAAAATAGAAGTCCCTATGAAATGGCCGTTTTCATTCTATCACGCTATATATTACCCATTGAATTGGTGGTTGGATGCTTTTGTCAGGTAAGATTTTTTATTCAGCCATACGTTAATTCTTCAATGAAATTCAATGTAAATAATGTTATACTCGGCGGACATGATACTCTGCCCTCTCACTGATTTATGTCTCGTGTTGGAAGCGTGCCAATGATTATTAAATCATGCGATTTCCGTAGAAAGATGAAAAAATTCATCGATGTGAATACGCTACTGAATAGCATTATAACAACAATCAATTTTGTCATCTTTTGATGAAACTCGCATGCTTTAACCATCGTTGGCACACTTCCAGCGGGAACCACGCGTGCAGGGTGTAAAGTAACCGGAGTATGGAGCGTCTAGTTCTAAAAGTTCAAGTCTATACGCCCAAAATCTGTTTTGAGAAAATTTCTGTGATATACCTAAGTAGAATAGCGAAATCCCCACGTAGAAATCATATAGAAATAAATATAATCACAGTGATTCACGTACAATATAGAGTAATTCGTCAAACAATATTGGACAGTTTCTCAGAAGATCACGCAATTTCTCATCCAGAATAAAAAGCAATTTCATAACTACAAAAGTGTGCTATTTCTCATTTCTTTTGAGCTGATTTGACGCCACACCAAATGGGAATTTCCACTTGAATCAATGCAAAAAAAAATTCCGCACTGAATTATATTTTAAAATTTTTTTCCGAAAAAATAGAGGCACATTTTCATAATTTTTTCAGATTTTCAACCTGCTGGTTTTGCACAAACGCGTTATCCGTTCGTTGGAATTTACGGCTTATCTCAGAGCCGTTTCGCTGTTATTTTTGGTTTTATTGCCAGTACTTTCATTTTCGATTTTGCGCAAAAATGACTGGCTTCCATTTTCGAATTCTTGGCTGGTTAGTTTTTGTTGTTGTATTTTTTTCTTTTTGCAATTGTTGATGTGCTTGTATAGTGTCGAGTCATATACCGTATTTGCTTGAATAATCCCCCTGGGGGATTATTATTTCCTCAGACATTATTGAGGGCGGAACTACTCGAGGGGGGGGGGAATTATTCAAAGGGGGTAATTATTATTTCGTCAAAATTTTCAAGCCTGTTTCTATCAACTCATTTCATGAAATAAAGTTTATAAACACAATAACGTGCTCATTTTTGTTAAAATTAGGTACAACATAAATCAAATCTTTAGAGGGGGGATTATTCGGTGGGGGGAATTATTCGAGGGGGAACTATTCAAGCAAATACGGTATTTGATATGATGCAATATACCGTATCTCCTGGAACTACCCCCCTCAAAATTTGCACTAAAAAAAATAAACTCCCTGGGTCCTGTGGTTATTTTGAGGAAATACGGTACCTATCTGCAAAAAAATGCCAACTAAAATACTTTGTTTATGTCACAATGAAAGCAAAATTTTGACGTTTTTTATAAAATAGGTAGATCAATCGGGAAATGCATAACAGATCTTCAAAACACTTACTGTGTTACGTTAGAACATCGTTTATACCATCTACTGATCTACATCCTTATATAAGGCTGTAAAAACTTATAAATGGTAGTTATTGTTGCATTTTTCACGTTTTTCTCTCAAAATTCGCACTCTGAAACAATCACCCCCGGGGGGTATTTCGAGGAAATACGGTAAATAATAGACTTAAAAAACACACATTCACATTCACAAAGACCACCCCCCCCATGCGCAGGTATGTATATTTGCTGCCCACATATCCACCTACATGATAAATGTGATACTTTTTGCCACCAATCTTATCACAGTGGTGATAGCAGTAACGTGTTTCATGGGTCTGAGTGCCCCAGTTTACACGGCTACTGGTGCAGTTGACAAATGGGCAAGATTTTCACTGAGTTTTGCAGTTGTCACTATGGCCGTGCTTTTTTCGCCCATTCTGTTTCATAATGAGGTGGGTTTTTGTCAACTGGTCACTGACAATGCTTAAAGATGTAATAGGAGCTTACCTTGTCAAGATAAAGTAATGGTGTAAAGGCGCCTGGCGCTAACGCCAAAGGAAAAAGCGCCTTGGCGCTTTTCTGGACATGAGCGATAAGCGCCAATGGCGCCAGGAGGCTATGGCGCCAGCGCCAAAAAAATTTGTTGTCAATTACGCAGACACGGGCTACCGTAACATTTTTTATCGCTTTCTATGACTTCTACTATATCCCAAAACATAAACATAGCTAAACGAATGCCAAAAACCTTTCTTTTACTTAACACTAGGGGTAGGAATGACACCTGGGGGCACTTCCAGACCGTGTAAAAAACCTGTCAAGTGTCAATGTCCCTTTAAAATGTGAAAAGTTCATGCGAGAAACCCTGTAAAGTGTCGATTGTCACGTCAAATATCCTGTGAACTTTCAAATGTCATGTAAAAGGGCCTCTAAAATGTAAAATGGCATGCAAAGTGTCATATTCAGGTTGAATGAAATGCCCGGTAAAATGTCAAATGTCATGTAAAGTGCCATATTTAGGTCATGAATTGAGCTGTCATCGGTCCAATCGGTCAAATATGGTGAGTGCAAAATAGCAACATGGATCATTGGACTGTCTCATAAGAATAATAAGTGTAAAGTGAAAAGCTACCGAGTTTACCCAATTCACTGTCAGTTATCACGTGGAATTGTTGATTCTCTGGCGCTTTTTTAGCGCTTTTGAAAATGCTAGCGCCAACCGCCAATGGCGCCACCGGAAAATAGCGCCAAGCGCCAAAAGCGCCATGGCGCTTTTCAGAAGCACGGCGCCAAGCGCCAATGGCGCCACAGCATTTTAGCGCCAAGCGCCATGGCGCTTTTCAGAAGCACAGCGCCAAGCGCCAATGGCGCCACAGCATTTTAGCGCCAAGCGCCATGGCGCTTTTCAGAAGCACGGCGCCAAGGGCCAATGGCACCACAGCATTTTAGCGCCAAGCGCCATGGCGCTTTTCAGAAGCACGGCGCCAAGCCGCCAAGGGCCAATGGCACCACAGCATTTTAGCGCCAAGCGCCATGGCGCTTTTACATCACTAGGTAGTTCTGGGTACAGTTAACAGAAAGTGAAAATAGCTCATCCCAGTAAACTCAGATGCATTCAAGGCTGATTAATGAGTTTACAAACATTCCTCAAATTTCATTAGTAAACTAGCCTGAGCAGGAACATAGTGAGAAGGAGGAAATACTGGAAACATGAAACTGTCACATTTTACATCCTGCTAAAATAACATCCACAATACTCTTCAGGTAATTCAAACAGTCAATGGAAATTGGTGTGTAAGAAGACACGCCGAACCATTTGTGGAAATGGCGCGATGGCTAAAATATATGGCCGCGGCTTTTTTCGAACTTTTTCTAGTCACAGTTGTCACGGCAGTGTACCTGGCAACGTATTGTTACACAAAATACAGGTCAGATTATGTTTAAATTTTTTTGTAATAAGGTAATTGTTGTTGTTTTTGCAGATTCGAATTAAACCCCTGAAAATGATCCGAATCTAATTGGGTGCAAATAGTGCACAAAATTCATCACATTCATTTGAGTAAAACTTAAATTTGTGATGGACATTCAAAAAATTTCTATCAAAAAAATCTGATCCCGCTCAAATAGTTCCCCTAATTGTCCCCCCTCAAACTTTGGTTGCAAAATAATAAACCCCCTTGCCCGAGGCTATTTAGAGGATACCGTTTTTGCTCGAATAATTACTACCCCTGGAATAACCCCCACCTGTTAGACGAGTGAGGAAAAACAACCCCTCCCCCTTGAATAATTCCCTATGTTGACTTTAGGCAAATGTGTATTTTAACAAATTTAAACAAAAATGGTTTTGTATTTTGTTAATAAAGCATGCTTAGTGAAAAGAATTAATAGCAACATGCTTGAAAAGTTTAGCAAAATGATAACCCCTCCTTGAATAGTCCCCCCTTTGATTTCTTCCACCTCAAAAATAGTTTATCAGGGGATAAGTAAATACATACAGTGTATGAGATTAGTGCCTTTCTATTGCTTGACAGTGCTTTTCTATTGCTTGAAATACAGTAGTGCCTTTCTATTGCTTGAAATACAGTAGTGCCATTCTATTGCTTGAAATACAGAAGTGCCTTTCTATTGCTTGAAATACAGTAGTGCCTTTCTATTGCTTGAAATACAGTTGTGCCTTTCTATTGCTTAAAATACAGAAGTGCCTTTCTATTGCTTGAAATACAGTAGTGCCTTTCTATTGCTTGAAATACAGAAGTGCCTTTCTATTGCTTGAAATACAGTAGTGCCTTTCTATTGCTTGAAATACAGTAGTGCCTTTCTATTGCTGAAATACAGTAGTGCCATTCTATTGCTTGAAATACAGAAGTGCCTTTCTATTGCTTGAAATACAGTAGTGCCTTTCTATTGCTTGAAATACAGAAGTGCCTTTCTATTGCTTGAAATACAGTAGTGCCTTTCTATTGCTTGAAATACAGTAGTGCCTTTCTATTGCTTGAAATACAGTAGTGCCATTCTATTGCTTGAAATACAGAAGTGCCTTTCTATTGCTTGAAATACAGTAGTGCCTTTCTATTGCTTGAAATACAGAAGTGCCTTTCTATTGCTTGAAATACAGTAGTGCCTTCCTATTGCTTGAAATACAGTAGTGCCATTCTATTGCTTGAAATACAGAAGTGCCTTTCTATTGCTTGAAATACAGTAGTGCCTTTCTATTGCTTGAAATACAGTAGTGCGTTTCTATTGCTTGAAATACAGTAGTGCCGTTCTATTGCTTGAAATACAGAAGTGCCTTTCTATTGCTTGAAATACAGTAGTGCCTTTCAATTGCTTGAAATACAGAAGTGCCTTTCTATTGCTTGAAATACAGTTATAGGCGCGCTAATCCTATTCAATAAAAACTTCAAAAACAATAAAAAATATAATATGTCTAATGGCGATTTCGGCACTGGGCGCAAATCACTGACACTTTTAAAATCCAAAACTGTGACCCCACAGGAAAGAGCCGAAGACAATCCGAAAGTCATCCAAGGCAAGTTTAAATCTTCAAGCGCAAAATGCCCTGATGCTCAAGAAAAGAGAGAAATCATTCGTTTCGAGCACGGGAAAAGTGCTACGGCAAACGAGTTTGCAACAAATTAACAAGGCTTCGTTGAAAATTTGCTACAAAATTGTGCTGGGCAGAAGTTCGCCCAGTTTTTCGAAGAGAAGTAAAGGGGCCGCTGTGTGCGCAGGTTTGGTTTAATTTAATTTCTTTGATTTTATTTAACATTTCTCATTTTTGGACGTGTATACTCGGCGGACATCACACTTAGTATGGACACCTACCTTAACCCATCTGAATAATCAACCAAAAATTATACATTTTTCACCGTGATATTTATTTACTATGGAATGATTAATTACACAATTTTTGACAAGATTTTGTTCATTAAATTATGGTAGTAATCTGCGCATACTTTGCGGTCCGCCGAGTGTACCTAATTGTTGAATTTATAGCGAGTATGGGTATTCCCGGAAAACGTAAACGTACATGCATAAATACTCAGACTACCCAGGTATTGTTGTAGTCACACTACATTGCACACTATTCTATACTCCATTCCTTACTACTACTCTGTATTCAATTCTAAGTAGGTTTTGAGTGATTGGTCTGAACCATTAACTTTTATGTTTCAACCAATCTTGAGTAGTGACCACTTGGGTGTAGGTCAGTTGATGTTCATTAACTCACTTTTCCCTCATCATTCATGTCCCCTTCGGGGGTTGACCATCTATAATATGAGATGCAAGACTTTAAGTTAATATGCTTTTGAAACTCCGATTCCAACACAGGTGCGCTAGCTGCATATCTGCTGTCAAATTCATTATCTGCTGTGAAACAAGCAATTTATCTATTTCTTCTGGCTTCTGGTGGTGACAAAAGCTTGGCACAGTTCCAAAGAAGTGGTTCAGGCAAACTGATAATCGCCTGTGCCAATGCAACATTGATGTTAAATTTCACCGCTGCTATATTCCTACAGTGTATTACAAGCAAGACATATTTTAATGAGGTAAATTTTTCTTTTACTTTTTCTACTGTGGCAATGCACACTAGTTGACAAATGGTCAACTGAGAAATAATGGCCAGCACAAACAGTCCACTGAAAATCGTTTTTATCAAAAGTTCATTTCATGCAAAACCTATAAAAAAGGCTCTACAAATTCTAATGAGCTTTTTGTCTTCATCAGCTAGTGTGGGCCATGGCCTCAAATGGTAGATGAACCACTCGATAACTAGGCAACAAGAACCATTCCCATGGCAACTTTTCAAGTTCAATGGACAAACATTCATAAATATATTATAATACTCCTAATACTTATAAATATATTATATTACTTCTAATACTCATAAATATATTATAATACTCCTAAAAGGTACTCATATACATAAACACCTTCCCGGACAAGTTCACCACCCATTTTTTTATTTCACTTCGAATGCAATATCGCCGTCCATGGGGGCGTTATTAGGCTGAAACTTTGTATATATTAAGTTGTAAGACCCCCTTACTCCCCAACAATGGGGGGAGGTGCGGCGACTCACTACAGGGTGGGTCGCCCTATATGCAAAAAAATTTTGTGGCGTTTTTGGTGTCCCAAGCAAGTTCACCACCCACTTGATTACCGTATTTCCTCGAAATACCCCCCGGGGGGTGATTGTTTCATAGTGGTCCCGAGAGGGGGGGGGTTAAACGAGGGGGGGGGTATTTCGAGGGGGGGGGCTATTGTTTCACAAGAAAATTTTTGAAAACCAAGTACGAAATTGTCGTCTGAAACGTACGCAGACGTCGAAAAATGCAACAAAAACCGCCATTTATAAGGTTCTGTAGACTAATATTAGTATGTAGATGGTATGTACACTGTTCTAACGTGACACCGACATTGTTTTAACGTGTGTTCTGCAGTACACTGAACACAAACTACAGTTATTGTCATGTACGTTCCCTTTACACTCAATTTGGGGGGGGGGTATTTCGAGGGGGGGGGTGATTGTTTCATAGTGGTCTCGAGAGGGGGGGGGTCAAACGAGGGGGGGGGTAATTCAAGGGGGGGGGTATTTCGAGGAAATACGGTAGCTACACTTTGAAGGCTATATCTCCAGCTGTGAGGGCGGTAGAAAGCTGAAATTTTGGGGATGTCTTGCCAACAACCCCCCTCACAATACACCAGTGGGGCGGCTGCCGACGACCCACTAAAGCATGGGTCACTGCATATAAATTTGATAATTTTTAAAGAACAACCCAAGTGTCCCAAACAAGCTCGCCACCCAACTGCATTATAAAAAAATGTTGTGGAAACATACCTGATATAAAATTGAATCAGATATGAACCCTAGTTCTGCTCATGAAAATTTTTTCAGTAGGGCACCCACCCTGTCCCATAAACATCAGATTGAAAATTTCACTTTAAACCAATTTTTTTTTACCACACTTAAAATGTTGGTTTACAAAGTACACTAGGAGAGGGTCTAAGGTTCAAAGTTATGTAAACAACATAACCTCTAAAATGGTTCCATGAGGAAATTTATTTGGGGTGAATGAAAAAGTGAAAATTTTGTCAAATTTTCTTTCTGAAATGACATCATTTTGACATCATAGAATTCACCCCAAGTAAATTTCCTTATGGAAGCATTTTAGAGGTTATGTTGTTTACATAACTTTGTACCTTAAACCCTCCCCTAGCGAACTTTGTAAACCAACTTTTTACGTGTGATACAAAAATTTGTTTTAAAGTGAAATTTTCAGTCGGCTGTTTATGGGACAGGGTGGGTGCCCTACTGAAAAAATCTTATTGGCTGAAATAGTGTTCCAACCCGATTCATTTTTATATTAGGTGTGTTGTTGCAACATTTTTTTAATGCAGTTGGGTGATGAACTTGTTTTGGGACACTTGGGCAGTTTTTAGAAAATGGTTAACTTTATATGCAGTGACCCATGCTTTAGTGGGTCGTTGGCAGCCGCCCCACTGGTGGATCGTGAATGGGGGTTGTTGGCAAGACATCCCCCAAATTTCAGCTTTATACTGCCATCACAGCTTGAGATATGGCTCTCGTAGTGTAGCCAATCAAGTGGGTGGTGAACTTGTTTGGGACACCAAAAACGCCAAAAAAATTGTTGCATATTGGGCGACCCACCCTGTAGTGCGTCGCCGCAGCTCCCCCATTGTTGGGGAGTAGAGGGGTCTTACAACTTTATATATACAAAGTGTCAGCTTTATAACACCCTCATGGACGGAGATATTGCATTCGAAGTGAAATAAAAAAATGGGTGGTGAACTTGTCCGGGAAGGTGTTTATTATTCCATCACTCTTCTATTCAAAATTCAATTTCAGGCCAAATACACCCTAAAAGCACTAATCACTGGAAAAACCATAAAAAAGAAAGGTCTAGAATCTGGAATACTTGCAACTGGTGAACATATGAAATTGATACAAACAGCTTTTTTGAAAACCAATACATGTGATCTCAAAAGGATGTCCAAAAGTTGCAATGTTGGACCTGATAAAAAAATGGATGGTGATATTGTGAGGAAATGGTAAGTCTGTTGTTTTTCTTTGATTGCATTTTTATTTGAAGTGATTGTGCCTACATTTGCACACTACTTTTCAACCAAAACTTTGAAAGATGCATAAATCTACTTTGAATGTATTTGAGTTAACTGAAATGAGCTATTTTTAATTCCCATCAATTGTAGTTGATGGTAACCTGGTTTGGAAAACTGAAATGCATTGAAAGCTAATTTATTGTGCACATGTGCAACTAAAAAGTTGGTTTGAACGATTTTAGTTCGGATTAGGGTGTCAAAAAAATTTTTTTACGGAAAACGGAAACGGAAACGGAAAATTTTTTTCAGCGGCCGGAAAACGGAACGGAAAACGGAAAAAAATTTGCACTTGGCGGAAAACGGAAACGGAAACGGAAAAAAAATTTCAGCGGCCGGAAAACGGAAAAAGAGGCCGGAAAAACGGAAACGGAAAAATCAAATTTGCATGGAAATGGAAAAACTTGCTGAAATTTTGCCGGAAAACGGGTAAAATTTGCTGAAATTTTGCTGGAAGTGGAAAAATTTGCAGTAATTTTGCTGGAAACAGAAAATTTTTCACATCATTGACAATCTGCATAAATTTTTACCAGTTTGGCAGATCAGAAAACAGAAAGTTGAGCCAGAAAAAGGTAAAATGAGGCGGAAAAATGGAAAATTGAGGCGGAAAATGGAAAAAAAAGTGGAAAAACTGGAAATTGAGGCGGAAAACGGAAAAAAGGCGGAAAAACTGAAAATTTAGCCGGAAAACGGAAAATGAGCCGGAAAAACGGAAACGGAAAAAAAAGTTGCCGGAAAACGGAACGGAAAACGGAAAAAAAATTTCAGCAGCCGGAAAACGGAACGGAAAACGGAAAAAATTTGCCTGCGGAAAACGGAAACGGAAAACGGAAAACGGAAATTTGACACCCTAGTTCGGATAAGATGGAGATGATTTAAGATGCATCTTTCTTTGAGTTGCGACTTTCGAGTTTTGAGTTTGCAAACAAAAACATTCAAATTGCGATGGCACATTGCCAATTTACAGTGTGTGGTTTGCCTATGAGTTATTCAAATGTCAGTTGAAAACTGGTGTGTGCATAGAAAGAGACATTATAAATCTCACTGATTCTATATCGCAGGACTGAAAGTGGTGTGGTAATAATATCAGAGCCAGAAGTTTCTCATGCTAAGAACCTGCAGCCGTGCCAGGGATCAGTTATGATTAAGAGAGTGTCCTTTTGCTTGTGACAATATGGTATTTTTTTACTTTTCTTTGCCTTCTATTGAACTTCAACTCATGATTAAATAGTTTTCCCACTGCACAGTTTTCAATGAAATTTACCATATCCCATCTGGATATTTTCTAGAGATTTTTTCTAATTACCTACATTGCTTTGATTCATTCAATTCTTTCATGAGTTGATTCATCAAAATATGGCAGCATTCATTGTATAATGTGCGCTTTAGTCAATGTACAAAACAAACTCCTGTGATCTCACATTTCAACAAAACTGGTATTTTTGTTAGGCATCATTTCAGCCTAGACTATTTTGTTGCATGAATTTTGATTGATTTTACAGTTCTACTTGCCTCACCTTACATTTCACTGCTTAATAAAAGCCAACAAATTAAATGGGTGTATTTATTTATAAGGTTATTATGTAAATTTATTTTCAACATTTAAACATTTAATTAAACATTTAAAATTTTTTTCAGACAACCCTGCAACTTTTCAAGTCCACACTCACCTGAAATCAACAGACACTTTCAAATTCTAAATGAACTTTCAGTTAAAATGCCCTGTTGTGTGACCATACCAAGTTCGTACCGTATTACCTCGAAATACCCCCATGCCCATGGGGGTTTATTAATTCGCCAGCAAAATTTGAGGGGGGGGGGTAATTCGAGGGGGGTATTCGAGGGGTTTTTTTTCGTCAGAAATTTTCGTAAGGATCGTAGTAAATAGTAGACATTTGCGTACCCAAAATAGGTAATAAATGTATCCAAACAGGATATATTCGGACATAAAAACGTACCTAGATAGCTACACAAACTAGTCTATGTGTAGCTGCAATGCAAATTAGCAGTAATATACATCATGTACATTGCATTC
This sequence comes from Sphaerolaimus hirsutus, assembly GCA_964036195.1. NCBI lineage: Eukaryota > Metazoa > Nematoda > Chromadorea > Monhysterida > Sphaerolaimidae > Sphaerolaimus > Sphaerolaimus hirsutus. The sequence goes on from OZ038452.1 coordinate 30,013,988, forward strand.
ATGACGTATTTATTATGCACATGACGTACATCATTCCGAAGGGGGGGGGATTTTTCGAGGGGGGTATTATTTCCCCAGCCCATTTTGAGGGGGGGGGGGTTAATTCTCGGTAATAAGGTAATTCAATTCAAAATAGATCTCTGTAAATAGTGTACCAGGATTATTACTATTACTTGACAAAGTGTGAGATTGGTTCCAGGAAACTTGAATTAACACCAAAAACTCAACTGAACTTTACCAAAACTTGCAAAACTGCTCATTCATAAACTGTAATATGATAGTGCACTACACACACTGCGCTATAATCCAACACCAAAACGACAATTAATGTTTTACTATCTCCACCAGGGGTCTGATTCAATCCGAATCTAAGGCCATTTGAAATTACAATTTCACCGCTCATATACCTGAGTGCCTTAGATTCGGATTCAGTTCAGGAGCGTGGACCAATTCACACATGACCAAAAGACAATACAAAAGTAAATCACGCATCACACTCAAACGCACCCCTCAATAAACCCCCTGGGGGGCATTCACACTTGGGGGGTTCGCACTGACGCAGGCCATTTTCATGGCGGCACAGCCGGTGAGGGGGTGCACTGCGGTTTTGAATGTGCAGCTGCCGTTTTTGACTGGCATCAGGGGGGTGCCCAGTTCCATGCAGTTTTTAGTTTCACCCACGAAAATGGCTGCAGGTGGGGGGGGGGTATTTTGGTGTTGTTGTGTTTAGCGATTTTAAGGCCATTCTCTTCAGACTCTATTATCAAAATTTCAAAACCTCATAAATACATCAGCTTTTAGTTTACTGGAGTGAGAAATTTGTCAACTACAGTTGACGAAAATTCAAAATTTTAGTGTTTGCTCTCATTTTTCAGTGAAGTACCAAATAATTGAAAAGCTTTTGACGCTTGGCACTATCAACCATCTCTGCCATTTGTCTGTGCTTTTTGCAGCCATTGGCGCTTGGATCAGAGCCACAGATGGCAAAAGCGCCACGGCCATGTTGCCACTTGGCGCAAATTTTGGGGGGCGCCTTCATCAATAAAAATTAAACATTCTGCACACGCAAACAATGATACCTATGCACTTACTGGCTTCTTGTGGAGAAATTGGCACACATTTTCCACCTTGATCATTTACCACACAGCCCTCTCCATCGAATCTGACAAATGTCCAAGTAATTGGAAAAAAAATTTTAAATTTTTTTTAATTAAAGACAAATTGTAAACAGTATTTTATTGAACTTACTAAGTTCAATAAAATACTACAAAGTGAAAACTTACACAACTTTGCTTTCACACATCAAACCAGCTGGATGGGCCACTGCATATGCCTGGTCACATGACTTTTCCTGAAAAATTTTTTGGATAGAAATAAGGATACCGTATATCCTCGAATAAGACCCCCCCTCGAATAACTCCTCCCCCTTGAATAACTCCCCCCTCAAGAACACTGACGAAAAAATAACTCCCCCCCCCTCGAATAACTCCCCCCCTCTCTATGAATAAGTCCCCCCTCTGGGTGAAAAATATGCTATAAAATTTACAAAAATGATCGATGAAAATACAAAAGAATGTTAAAGTATGGCAGCGACAGCAGATACATGACATGTACGCGGTGTATAAACTCCTTTTTGTTGTTGTTGTACTGTTAAATACATGGATTACATGAGTTGACAGAATGCATTCAGCCCACGTTTCTGAGGAAAAAATAACTCCCCCCCCCTTGAATAACTCCTCCCCCTTGAATAAGTCCCCCCTCAAAAACTCTGATGAAAAAATAACTCCCCTGGGGTCTTATTCGAGGATATACGGTATGTATTTATATGCACCTGATTAAGGACTGTACATTTTAATAATATGATTTCTTCTTAAACATGTCAAAATGGATGTATTTATGATCTATAATTGTAAAGTGTTTTAACATAAGTGTGTCACAAAGCCAGGCTCTGTTACATGCAATGTCAAGTGTCACAAATATTAAATCCCCTGAAATTTTTCTTTTCAAGGGAATTTTACATTTTAAATGACATTTTACAGGGTCTAGGGCTGGGCTCACAGTTCCTGCTAGGGATATAAATAGGTACATAAAGTGTCAAGCAAAATGCGCCAGGCAAGTGCACCATGGCACTTTTACATCACTAAATACAGTATACACTAAAATGTGTTCAAAAATATTTATCACCTTCAAAAATTTCATTTGTCAACTAAGCAGTGCAGACAAACAAAACCACAAAAACATACCAGAGCTTCCATCAGCATTCAGGAAAGGTGGATTGGCAGAAACACATCCAATAACATATCCAGGGCAACCAGTTTCCTCCATAGTTTCCTCCCTCACTGTACAACTGCCGCCGCCGCCAAAAGTGACAGCATCTTTATGCGGTTGACAATTATCATTTTGGTCCTCAGGGGTACCTCTGGGGTAGCAGATGGTGCCCAAGGGGGCCTGCGGGATTGAAACGTGATTTTTGCGGGTTCAGGGTGAGTGGAAGTTATATGTGAAAACACCCCTGAAAAAGTTCATTCACTGAGTGATTTTCTCTTTCTATAATTACTATTCTTGATGATGATGTGCAAGGGGGCTGACCTGAAAAATCAGCCCTTACCAACATGTAAAATTTCACCCCCCCAGCTCTGTCATACACCCATTAAGAGCCCCTGAAAAAAAGTAAGGTTTTATGCTTGTTTCACAAGGAACAAAAGTTCACTTCCTGGAAGTGGTTGTAAATGGTCACAACATTTCAGCCACACATGCCACCTTTAAACAGAAGCAGTGTTTGAAAGAGTGTCCATAGATAAAAGATTTGGTGCAGGGTATACAAATCTGTCCCCCATGGTTTCGAATGAACAAAACAAATTATATGCAAAAATATCAGAGCAGTAAAACTATAATTTGTTTGTCATGCAAAGTGACAAATGTAAAGTCAAATGTAAAATAAAGTGTCAATTGTGTATCCCAATCTTATGTGGAAAAAAACTTGGATATAAAAAATTTAGAAGAACACTATTTGGACAGACAGTTGACACCTTACTTTACATTTGACTTTATATTTGACACTTCACTTTACATTTGACCTTACATTTGGCACTTTGCATGAAAATTGACATTTGTCTTTGCATTTGATTTTACATTTGACACTTAACTTTACACTTTACAGGGCTTGGGACAGCCCCAAGGATCGCAACTTTTTAGAAGAAAAAAAACATTAAAAATTTTGCATTTTGTTTGTTTTGTTAATACACAGGGTGCCACATAGGGGGGCAGATCTTCATCCCCTACCACAAATTTTGTTGTCTATGGATACTCTTTCAAACACCACCTTTCCTCAAAGGTGGCATCAAAAGCCAGTCACTCCCAGGAATTTTTGTTACCTTACTGGAACCTTACATGCACAGCAAAAACAGTGCTGGTGATCTGCCGTGATCTGCAGTGAAGTGTCTTCACGCCAAAACTCACAGGCACTTCAACGCACTTCACGAATTTCTAGTTTTTTTTTAAACGTAAACAATTTAGTAATAACATTTGTGAAGTGTCGGTGAAGTGCATTCCATCGGTGATCAGGCGTGGTCAGGATCTGAAGTGTGATCACAAGAGGCACTTCAGACTGCTTCACGCTCGTGCACTTCACGAGCACATTGATTTCTATGATGGAATCTTACTTTCTGAATTGAGCGGCGGGGCTATTAAAAAACTATCAGGGGCTGAAATTTTACACATTCTTGGAGGAATGTATGAACTTTTTATGTATGGGCCATGTCAGCCCCATAGCACGTCACCATCATATCGCAATTCAAAACAGAAATAAAAACACTCCGTGAACTCACACATTACATGTATAAAAAAACTCCAGTGTAGTGATGGAAAAAATGCCGGACTGCGGTTCCAAGCGCCAGAAGCGCCACTGCGCTTTTTGCTTTGGCGCTGGCGCCAACGCCAGGCGTTTTGTCCCTGGCGCCATGGATAAAAAATAGCGCCAATGGCGCCACAGCAAAGTAGAGCCATGGCGCTTTTCCATCACTACTCCAGTCCCAGTGTCATAACACTCTGCACGTGCAGTTATTTATGTCAACTTTGGAAGCATATCAATGATAATTAAAGCGCGTGATTTCTGTGAAATCATGAAAAAAACATTTTGAAAAAATCTTTTTATGAAAATCGCATGCTCTAAATATCGTTGGCACGCTTCCAGCGTGCAAGGCGTAAAGTCACTGCACTGGAGTATGCACATGATATTCACTGACCAATAGAAGCAGTAGTGTGGAGGAGTACATGAATTTTGACATTTTAGGATTTTGTTGATAGCCGGATATTTTTGTTAGTGTGTTTTTCTGCGTGAAAAGATATAGTTTTTAAAGTTGAAATTGCAGCTAAGACAGAAATATCGTAAGAAAAATTATCATGATGTCAGCCTACTCATTCTTTCATAAACAATTTTACATCGAATGGTACTTTTTACATGACTCATTGTAGCCTGTGCCTGTAGTTTCAACTTAATATAGTGTTCAAACGAAAAACACATCAACCAATGTGTATTTTATACGAAACGTTCATGATAAGAGCTGTAACATTTACCTGTCCAAACAGGTAAATATTTGTACATCTACTGTTGTTTACTGGAAGATTATATTAACTCTTTAAACGTAGTGTCGGCTACATGAAAACGTTGTTTACACAAGGTAGTAAAATTCTAAATTATATTTAACGCCTGCGAGCAGAGTTTTTACATTAAATTTATAGTGACTAATACCGTATCTCTTCTAATAGAACGGCATACTTCAAATAGAACGGCACCTCCAATAGAACGGCAGGTAGAAATTACGTTTTAGGGGTGCAAAAAAAATAAAAATATTTAAAAAAATTGGTAGCGAAAACATCCAGGGTGCTCAGAAATATGATTAGGGGGTTGTTTTCACATTTGGTTTTGTTTCAATTGATGCTCTGATATTAAGATGGCGCTCATGTATCACTAAAAAATGATCATGTTCAAATGAAAATCGTGTGAAAATGTCTGTTGAAACAAATAGAATTGCAGGTAAAAAAGTTGACGAAAAAAATAGAACGGCGCCGTTATATTAGAAGAAATACGGCACTTGATTTTGCACAAAAATTTATTGTGAATGTTACCACCGTATATTCTCGAATTATCCCCCTCACATGATCAAACTAATTTTTCATCATAATATTAAGTTCAATTAATCAATTATATACCTAATTGTATGAACTATGAATCGGCTTACCGTATTACCTCGAATTATCCCCCCCCCCTTGAATTAACCCCCCCCTCGAAATACCCCCCCTAAAATTCGGCTGAGGAAATAATAACCCCCCCCTCGAAATAAAATACCCCCCCTAAAATTGAGTGTAAAGAGAACGTACATGACAAGTACCGTAGTAGTTTGTGATCTGTACAATGCAGAACACACGTTAAAAGTGATGGCTAAGTGACGTTAGGGAAGGGTTTATGTGTATACACAGTCTATATATGCCTATAAACACATATACATCTACGTAATTGTTCGATTTTTCTACGTCTGCGTATGGGGAATTTCCGAAAATTTCTGGCGAAATAATAGACCCCCCCCCCCCTCGAATAAACTCCCCCTCGAATTACCCCCCCCCCCCCCTCAAATTTTGCTGGCGAAATAATAAACCCCCTGGGGGTATTTCGAGGTAATACGGTACATTAGTTCCGTAAACCTGTGTGCGTCAGTATGAAACTGCATACTTCAAGCTATGAAATCAATGCTAGCGAAAGTCAATCGCAAAAAATACAAAGGTTACCTGCATAGATGAAACGTTTTTATACATGTAATGTTTTACGATCAGGGGAGTTTATTCAAGGGGGTTATTTGAATGGGTTGATTTGTGGATATACTGTATGTCTTGGTAAATTGAATAGTCTACATAATATAAAAAAATTATTTTTTAAATCTGTTTTGACTGCCGTCGAGCACAACTGCTACAAAATGCTCAAAATAACTGCTTTGGGCGGAAAGTTCATTTGAAAAAAAATGTCAACAAAAACGAACGCTCAGTCTACCAACACAAATATTTATGGCTAAGTTTATAAGGTTCAAATAGAATACCGCAAAGTATTTATACGTCCAAATATTATTGATGACTAGCCGATAACGCGCGAGCAGAATGATAATGTCCGCATGGCTTTTTTCACAATTTATCGAATGTGGTGCAGAATAATATTGCTTTTTGCCTGTGTTCTGCAATATTCTGTGCACGCGTGTGAAATGGGACCGTTATCGTTGCATAACAGGGGGCAGTCCCAAGCCCTGTAAAGTGTCAAGTCAAGAGTCAAATGTAAAGTCAAATGCAAAGTAAAGTGTCAATCAAAACAAAAAAGAAAAGATTTTATTACTGATTTTTGCATGACAATTGACAGTTTACTTTGCATTTGACTTTACATTTGACACTTTACTTTGCATTTGACTTCACATTTGACACTTTACTTTACACTTTACAGGGCTTGGAACTGCCACCAGGCCTAGAATAGAGTTTAGTGTAGTGTCTGTAAATAGTTTTGAATATGCAAAGTCATAAATTTCAAATGTTCATCAATTCAATATCAAAGTATAGGCTACAAACGACGACCCAGACAGAATATTTTTAAAGACATTGAAAATTTACATTGCATTAAAAATATATATAGGACAAAGAAATTGAGCCGGCGAATCTATTCACAGCCTACTCATATCTATAATCTAAGGATATACCGCAAATCCTCGAACAAGTCCCCCTTGAATAACTCCCCCTGTTCCCCAGGTAGCATCCCAGCCAACTGTGAAAGACTCTGTAAAGTGTCAAAGACCCTGTAAAATGTCATGTGTCATGTAAAAGACCCTGTAAAATGTCATGTGTCATGTAAGAGACCCGGTAAACTATCAAATGTCATGTAAAACGCCCTGTAAAGTGTCATGTGTATCCAATTTTTTTTTATCATATCCAAAACTTATGTTTTTCTATACAAATCTTATTTTTGGATGATTTGGAACCGATAAAATAATATTTGGATACACATGACACTTTACAGGGTCTTTTACATGACATTTGACACTTGACAGGATTTTTTACATGACACATGACCTTTTACAGGGCTTTTGACACATTACAGGGTCTTTTACAGGGTCGGGGAGTGCCCCCGGGCGAGGAAAAATAATCCCCTTAAATACCCCCACCCCCTTTTGAAAAACTCCCCCTGGAAACGATGCGGCAAAAATTTTAAAAACGATTAGATGAAGACACACAGGGCAAAATTGAGCTATGCCTGGGCTGATTGATTGAATGCAAAATGCAGTGTGTGAAACGAAAACAATACAAAAAAATGTGAACCTGCGGCGCTGACAGCAGACATTTAGATAATGTGTATACTCGGCAGACATGATACTCTGCCATCACACTCATTTATGTCTCAGGTTGGAAGCGTGCCAATAATGATAAAGCATGCGATTTTTGATAAAAAGATGAAAATCATTGTTGTGAATAAATTTATGTACATGGTCGGGCTGAAAAGTCCCCGGGCAGTGCTCGCCATTCGCGCTAGGGGTAAGCTGCGGTTATAAAGTTATGACAGGTTAAGATATCAGGTAGTTTGAGTTACCACCCAAAACTTCACCTCTCTAGCTCCACCCACTGCGGAACTGTGGGGGTTACAATTTCGGTCATTTGTACATCAGTACAAAATGACCGAAATTGTAACCCCCACAGATCCGCAGTGGGTGGAGCTAGAGGGGTGAAATTTTGGGTGAAAACTCAAAACACCTGATATCTTAATGTGTTAAAATTTTATGGCCATAGCTTACGCCTAGCGCGAATGGCGAGCACTGCCCGGGGACTTTTCAGCCCGACCATGTATATCATTATACCAGAGGTGACTTTTTCTACTTTTTTATGAAAATCGTATGCGTAGAAAATCGTTGGCACGCTTCCAGCAGGAACCACGCGTGCAGGGTGTAAAGTGACTGGAGTATACGCAGTGTATTTGAATGAATCGGATGCCGATGAACATGAATTTTAGAATGGATGCTTTGTTTTCATTGTTGTTGAACTGTTAAATATCATAAAATACCTGATGTAATACCCGGATTTCATGAGCTTTTCCAGGATAAAACAACAACTGTGTGCAAAGACATCTATCTACCTATGTAAAGAACAGCATAGTAACGATAATTAGTGATGGGAAAATGTGCCATGTGAAATCGCAAAGGTTTTTTTACAATAACAATAAATATATAGGTATTTTATGTGCGAGTGGGAGTCATGTTTTGAGTGTTGGCACTTTCAATATTTCCACAATATATTTTTTTTTTGCTACGTAAATATGCCTTTGATCCAAACTTTCCAGATTTTTGGTGCCAGCACTAATACAAAGTTTTCGAGCTTTTGGTGCCTTTTTGCTGTATTTCCATTCATTGGCGCCTGGCCATGCACCAGAATAGCGCCAGTGTAATTTTGGTGTCTTTTTTGCCAATTTTCGCCAAAGTTCTGGCATTTTTTACAGTGCCCAACTAAACAATTGTGTGTGTGTGATCTGCGTGAGAAATATTCATTCTTTCAATCGTCCTGTTACTTCCCGTATATTGATAACACAAAGAAAGATATCATAAATACCTATGTGTATACTTAGCGGTACTGACGCTGCACGCGCACTGATTTATGTCTTTGGCTGGCTGCGTGCCAAGCAATAACTTATGCATCGATCTCTCACAATCAGGCTTGGCAAAATCTCAGAAAATCATAAAAAAATTTAATTAAAATAATATGGAAAATTAACGAATAAAATAAAATAAAATGGAAAATTAATAAGATAAAAATAAAATGTTACTAAAATTCGATTTTTTTGTTGTAGAATTGTACTAAAATTGTACAAAAAGTCAAATTTTTGTACAATTTGAGTAAAATTTCATGCAAACTCAAGAACACATCAGAACACTACAAATTGGGGAGAAATTTTATTTGCCAGCACTTCCCTTTGATCAAGCAATTTTATTTAGTAACGCCAATTATTTAGTTTATTTAGTTTTATTTAGTTGCTAAAATGGCCCTGCGCGAGAGTATAGCAAGATTTAAGCTACCCGAGATTCAACCCATCGACTGTAAAGCCAAAGTACCTCGCTAGGTAAGCCAAAGTAGAGCAACACTTAAGCCAAAATGATGATGGAAAAATGTGTCATTATTAAAGCCAATGTATCAACTCGTAAGCCGCAATACATGTAAATACTTAACGGTCACATACAAAATGGATGCATAGTACATATGAAGGGTGTGCTTCTAAAAGTAGCGATCTGCAAAATTTTCAATTTTAAGTTAGGACCAGTTTTGGGGTTTTGAAAAGCGCTTCAAAAAAATTATAAAAAGTGGGGGTGTGAAAATAAATTTTGAGATATGGGGGTAGAAAAATGTGAAAAAATTGCAAAATACAGTTACAGATATTTTAAACATACCGATCTACACCACTGATCACTTACATCCAACCACAAGCGATTTTTTTTTTAAAGGTTCGCCACCCCCGATCTAGGACTTATCGGTTGGATGTTAGTGATCAGTGGTGTACAAGCTTTTTCATGTTTTGTATCTTACAAAGTACCAATCTACACACTTTTTCAAAAATTGTATTTTTAAATGTACCGATCTGCACATTATTTTTTGTGCTTCTGAAAGTACCGATGTTAGATCGGCACTTTTAAGAGCACTTTTTTGCTTTATTTGCTTTTTTTGCTTTTTTTGCTTTTTTTTTTGCTTTAAGTGCTTTTTTGCACTGACTAAAAGTACCGATCTACATTGAAAAAACTTGTGCTTCTAAAAGTACCGATGTTAGATCGGTACTTGAAATGCACAATTTTTTTCTGTTATTCTGAAAGTACCGATCGGCATGTAGATCGGCACTTCTATTTGCACAAACTTGAAAATTTTATTTTTGTGTCCTCTAGATCAGTACGTTTAGAAGCACACATTGGAATGAAAATTGAAAAATGACGCCAAAATGAGTAATTCTGAATGTACCGATCTGCATGTAGATCGGTACTTTTATTTGCACAAATTTAAAATTTTATTTTTGTGCTGTAGATTGATACTTCTAGAAGCACACCTTGGAAAAAAGTTGTATTGATATTGATATTTTTGAGTGGAAGTGATATTTTTGTACTGATCGGCATACTTTTAGAAACATTCTGAAAATTTTTTTGAGCATTCGAGTTCTGATAAAATGATTCCGAATGTACCAATCTGCATGTGGTTTTGGATTGGAACATATTTATAAACACCTTCCCGGTCACGTCCGGCACCCTATTTTTGATCGTACTTGTGACACCCTATCTCCAGTTCTAGGGCGCGCCAGAAGCTGAAACTTGGGGAAGATATTGGCGCAACCCCCCTCTACCTCGCATGATTTGGGGGGGTCGCGGCGACACCTCTCAGGGTGGGTCGCCCTAAGTGCAAAAATTTTTTGTGGCGTTTTTGGTGTCCCACAGCAGGTCCGGCACCCGCTGATTTTTGAGCTGTGGGAGCGGTATAAATCTAAAATTTTGGGGATGTGTTACCAACACCACTCCCCTACTATACACTATTCAACCATGTGAGATTAACGTGAAAAATTTCTCAAAAAATTCACTTATTCTCCAAAAAAAACACCACTCCCCAATAGATGGATGACAAAAAATCCACTTTTTGGAACTTTTTTATTAGACACTTGAAGAGATGGTTTACAATACTTTAAAGGGAAGGGTTTGATGTTTCAAGTTGTGTAAAGAACCATACCTCTAAAATGCATGCATTGCAAAATTTACTTGGGGGGAATTTCAAAGTGTGAATTTTGTAGATTTTTGTTCCTGCAATGATGTCATTTTGATGTCATAAAATTCACCCTAAGTAAATTTTGCAATGCAGGCATTTT
>OZ038452.1:30025093-30073844 GCA_964036195.1 Sphaerolaimus hirsutus
AGAAAACTGTTCAGATGATTACCATTACCTGGTAGCATTTACTACAAAATAGTGGAATGTGGTACTATAATGGCTCACAAGTAGCTTTATCATTAACATATTTTTGTTCTCAAGAATGTAAATCTTATAGTAAAATGATTTAAGGTGGCTGTATATTCATTTGAACTGTTAGTAAACTCCGCACAAAAAATGGCACTCTCGAGGCAGTGGCACTACAACATAAAGACTCACACAGATCATATGCAGCCACACACAGCTGAGATTAAACTGGTGCATATCTTACAGCACTCTTTGGGACTATGACCATATCACATGCAAAGTACATAGGAGTCTGGTAAAATAATGTACTTTGACCAAATGAAAATTTACAAATTTTCTACATTTTCAGGAACAAATTTGGTGAATCACACTTTTGGCCTAAGAACAAATTTTTTCAGGTAACAAATGTTCACTCTAGGCAGTGTACCTATGAACCCCCAAGTGCCTTCTCAATGATAAACAGTTCAAAACACTATGTGCAGTTTGAAGATATTATATAGTTTACATAACACTGACCCATACCATGGGAAACACTACTGAGCAGTGTCATATTCATATCACTTTATCTTTTACAATTGGATATAAAATATGTATCTGTAATTTTATATTGTGAATAATCTCGTCAATGTAACTATCAGATTTTTATGAAGATTCTGAAGTTTAGAATAGACTTAGTGACATTTCTGGACTATTATGCAAGCTGAACAAATTGATGGGTGTGCACATCGATTGTTATAAAATGGCTCATGAGTCAGATTGAAAATTAATTTCTCGCATGGATGTTTATGAACACTACTGTGCATCAAACAAATGCCTAATTACTTGGCAGCCATCGCTTCTCTGCATTGGAATATCAGCAGAACTACGCATGACACCCGATTCCGCACTATTATGCACGGTAGTGTATTGATCTTATAAATATGAATAAGCACATGCTGTTGACAAAATTTCACGCCCTATTATGGCTTGACCGGTGAGTTTCCCGGTGCGTTTTACTTTGGCCCTGGTGCTAGCACCTTTGGCACCGGCTGAGAAATGGCACCGCACCGCACCGGCACCGGTTCTATTCTGGAAAAAGGGGCACCGGCACTGGCAGGGCACCCGCGAAAAATGGCACGCACCGCACCAGCATCCAGTGCCCCAGTGCCTTTCCATCACTAGTATTGAACAGTAACCTATAACAACAACTGTACTATTTAATCTATTTAAATGAATATAATTATAGCCATGTAAATAGATACCACATTTCTTCTAGTAGAAGAGCGCCGTTTTATTTTACCTGGCGTTCTATTGGAGACTGTGCTTCTATTGTTTTCGTGAGCGTAAAACCGTGCCAAACCTGCTGTTCTATTGTAGGTAAAATATGCCCTTCTATTAGAAGAAATACGGTATATCAAAAACACGCATCTAGCAAAACTCCCAACACCAAATAAATTGCGATAATTGCAGAACAGGTGGCAATTTATCTGTCCGAGTTTTTGCCACTTTTTGTTGAAAATTGAAAGTGAAAGCACGAATGATTGAAACTGGTGGAACTTGAAACTGCTGAGCAGGGTTGGTAAAATCTCAGAAAAAAAATAAAATTAAAATATAATGGAAAATTGACAAATACAATAAAATAAAATGAAACAGGAATAAAATAAAAATAAAATACAATTTTGTACAATTTCACTACAATTTTACTAAAAAGAATTTTTCTAAAACAAATCCCAGTCACAAACTAAAATAGAAAATAAAAAATAAAAATAAAACTAAATTGGAAAATTGAAGAATAAAAAAAATATAAAATAGAATTTTTATACAATTTTAGTAAAAAGAATTTTACTAAAACCAACCCAGGTGCTGAGGTCAACAGCACAAAAGGTCAGCACATACGCAATACTAAATCACAATTAGCGTTCCAAAAATGGCAGATTTTTGAGAAAATATAATAAAATATAATCTCAGAAAATCTCTCTCAAAATAAAATAAAATAAAATCTCTCATGTCCATTTGGAAAATATAATTAAATCCTGAGAAAATCTCCCATCCTGTGAAAAAATCTCAAAAATCTCCCTCTTGGAATTTTAGTTTTATTTGATATTTAAAGGTGTTTGGATAACACAGAGTAACCATGTATTCAATAGGCCGGAATTAGAGCTCAGCGTCGATTCGACGTGAAATGACGACGTGAAATGACGTCTTGAAATTAATTACACGAGTGTGGATCATGCTACGGGGTCTACAATTTTCTAAGGATAATATATGAATCAATACCTTAATCGTGAGTGTTGATCAGCCACAACTAGAGCAAATTGAAAAATTCAATTTTTATCATTTCACGTCATCATCATTTCACGTCACAGTGTCAGGGAACAACTTGACATTCCACGTCAGACTGCTGCTTGCAATAGTCTGACGTGAAATGTCAAGTTGTTCACTAACACTGTGACGTGAAATGATGAAGACGTGAAATGATAAAAATTGAATTTTTCAATTCGCTCTAGTTGTGGCTGATAACACTCAGTATTGGGACACGATTAAGGTATTGATTCATATATTATCCTTAGAAAATTGTAGACCCGTAGCATGATCCACACTCGTGTAATTAATTTCACGAAAACATTTCACGTCATCATTTCACGTCGAATCGACGCTGAGCTCTAATTCCCGCTATAAGCTCTTATGTGGCATGTGCATGATGATCAAATGACACAAATGTTACTTAAATACTATCTTCAAAAACATATTACACTGCAAAGTCCTCTCACTCAAATTCAAACATGTATTCGTCACAACTGAAGTCTGACTGAAGACTAATATACAGAGTATATTCATTTCCATTTGGGAATTTCCATTTCCATTCATATTCATTTGGGCAAGCTTTCATAAAAAAGATCATAAACTGCCGATTGTGAAGGCCCCAGGCAGTGGCTGATGATGGTGATGATTCACTGCATGATTGTGCCTACACACACTAGTTTTCACCGTGACTTCGTGGGAAAACTGAAATTTTTACAAATGCAAATTAAACATCACGGTTGAATGATTTGATTTTATTCAAATTTGAGTTTAAAAAAATGAAAGTTAAACTTTGAAAATTTGAAAACTAAAACACATAAAGCATACAAAATGAGTAGGCTGGATGTTGCCATGTGGCCATTTCAGTTTTCACATCAGTCACGGTGAAAACTAGTGTGTGTAGGGCCATTGTTCTAGCCACGGAACTTCCCAAACAATGACGTCATTCTCTGAAACCTCAGAATAAACTGAATTTCCACTTTCAGCTATTTTACCAATCAAGTTTTTGCTCATTTTTTTTCCAAAGTTGCTAAAACATATTGATGTTTTCTCAAAAAATATGTATACTCAAGTTTACTGGGTTTACTGGGTAAATATTTTCAGATTTCCTCTGAAAAAAGTACCTGTACTGACTTTCACATATACCTTTTGAAACTAATTGAGTACAGAAGATGTATGTATTTCAGATAGGCTTTGATAAACTTTTTCAAGCCGTAGAATGGAGAAATAGTATACAAATGAATAGTAAACGGTATACAAATAAGCACACGTATAGCCAAAAAGGGGGAAAATGCATGGATTTCAGAGGATTGAAGGTGAAAATGTGCAATAAGTATGAAAATTTGGGCAAAATTTTCCACAAAAAATGCCTTCAGAGGGATTTTTTTATATTTTCTCCCACAGAAATAAAAAATATAATTAAATCTCTCTAAAAAATCTCAGAAAAAATATAAATATAATTAAATGGCTATTAAAAGAAATTTTTTAAATAAAAATCTCGCCAGAGATTTTTAGAACGCTAATCACAATTCAAAACTATTATATTCAACCGCATTCATGCAATCAATTTTGAAATTTCTTGTGCGAGCATGCGGACAACGTGCAATGTGGCACTTTTTTGATTGCATCGGCATTCAGAAATATTTGGGCCTGCTTATTTTCAGATGCAAAGAAAATTAGAAATTCTCGTACTTTCTTGAGCTCCAAGGAAATTCCAAGGAAAATCCAAGGAGCTTGTTCATGCGTATGGATGCACAAAAACACACTACATAAAAAATTTCAAATTATTTGTCATGACAAATAAAGAATGTCAAAAACACAAATAAAAAAAGGCACCATCAAGAAAAGTAAGGCTGAGCCAAATTGAACAAGTAACATTTTCAGCAAAAAAGCGTAAATAAACCGTATTTCTTCTAATAGAACGGCACCTCCAATAGAACGGCAGGTAGAAATTATGTTGGGAATGTGCCAAAACACATGAATAAACCAATAATGGATTGTGAGAACATTGAGATTGGTTTGCCATTTGGCAGGGCATTTTACACGACTTTTGACATATTTGCATGACATTTGACATTTTACAGGGTCTGGGGTGGCACCAGCTTACATTTATACGACAAGCAAAAAATTATTTCAAAACGTGTTCACTTGAGTATCCCTTCAATAAGTTACAATAGTATAATGACTCATTTTTAAAAAATACTCAAACTACTCATCCTAAAAGACAAAATTTGCCCCAAAAATTTGAATGCGATCAAACAATGACTCTTAACGCATTTCAAATATAAAAAAGTAAGATCAATGTAAAGAAATGAAAAAAATTGGCAATCGCAACGTAAATACGTATGTATTTATATAAAATAAAAACTTTGATTAGTGCGCCGGACTCGATGAATTCATATTTTCCATGCAACACAATCACAGTGAGTGGACATTTACACCAGAGTTGTTAAAGAACGGTAATTTTAAAACGTGTATGTAAATTATTTTGAGTATAGGTACTTCCTCGAATAACGCCCCCGGGGGGAGGGTTCATTTTTTCAGAGTGGAAATTTTGAGGGGGTTAAACGGACCATGCTTAACCGACATCTAAACCCATTCGACATCTAGACTGGGACACCGAACATGTTGACCCGGAACACATTTAATTATACCCGGCATGCTGAGAATAGACAAAAAAAACATGACCTAAAAATGTGAAAATCCATAAGAAGTATCAAAATTAGAGATTTTTGGGGCAAATCACAGTAAAATTGCTCAAAAGCGCTCCAGATAGCTAGATAGCTAGGCAATTAGCGGGGAGGGGTGTTTTCAGGGGAAAGTAGCAAAAAAAATTTGCCCTGGGGATAGATAGATCGCTGGGTTGTTTAGGGTGGGGTAACCCCCCCCCCCCGTTCATACGGATGACACAAAATTAGATGTGTGGTCATTCTAGATGTCGGATGGGTTTAGATGTCGGATGGCACAGGCTCGGTCAAATGATGGTGGTATTTCGAGGGAGGGTGGGTTTATTAATTTTTTGAATTCCCAGTACTGAATTGTCATTTGAAACATATGCAGATGTTGAAAAATGCAACAAAAACCTTCATGTAAATATGAGACTCTATAGACTTGTATACTGAACTTCTTTAATAGAACAGCATATCTCCAATAGAATGGTAGGTTTTGGATCTTTTTTACATCCACTTAATAAATAGAATGGCAGCCTCCAATAGAACTGCATCTCCAATAGAATGGCGGGTAGAAATTACATTGGAAGAGTGCCAAAACACAAAGATTTGTTTGAACAATTGATGGTGAGAACATCCAGAGTGTCAGAACTATGATTTAGGGGTTGTTTTCACATGTGGTTTTGTTTGAATTGATGCTCTGATATTCAAATGTTGCTCATTACTCATGAAAAACACTGCATTCAGATGAAAATTGTGTGAAAAAGTTTGATGAAAAAATAGAATGGCAGCCTCAAATAGAATGGTACATCCAATAGAACGGAAGGCAAAAGAGTTAAGGAAAAAAAGTAGAACAGTGCCATTCTATTAGAAGAAATATTGTAAGTACATAGACAATATGAACACTGTTCTAACATAAAAGAGTCATTGTTTTTGATTTTGAGGATATATGGTAAGGATGCCAAAATAATCAGATATACCAAAAATAAGGTGGATCATTTATTCTTTTTGAAAAGGAAATTTATCATCATCAAAAATTACAGTTTCTGCATTCAGATTCTTGAAGATACCAATTGTTGAATAACCTCATGTTATAACTTATGCATCAATAAACTGATGGTGTAGGCAGAGTTGTGATGAAAACAAATAAGAAAGACTTGTTACATATTATGCTATGAAAATAATGGCAAAAAGAAATATTGTTTGCCATTCAAATTTTCCCTAAATATAATTAGGGATAGCTAAAAATTTAATTATTATAATCTTCATTTATATATGAAAAATATTTCTAATACATATTTGCCATCAGCCTTCATTCTTGCCACATGTGGGGTGTTATTGAGCCGAACATTACACTGTATCCGTTGCAATTTCTTGCATTCATTCCGTTGCGATGGTAATAGCGCCACGCGAATAAAATGGCGCCAAGGCAAAAATGGCGCACTCGGTGGGAAGTATGCGTCCAAAATTACTTATGTCTTAGTCGATAACGCGCGAGCGAGATACTTATGCATCCACTTTCACGAAATAAATTTAAAGAAAAAAAAGCAAAGTGGAGTACAATGAACGTGTGTTTCACACCCGAAGTCATTTTTTGCTTTTTTGAAGAAAATTCTTTTTATTAACGATGACGTCATGATGAATTGTTTCCTTCAGAAGAATGGCAAGCATGCGGTTCGCGGGGTGTACCTAGGGCTCGAAACTCGATTTTTTTCAAACTCGAGTTCGAGTCGCAACCCCAAATTTTTCCGGTCGAGTCGAGTCGGTACTCTGTTTTACCCTCGAGTAGGGTTCAAACGATATGACTTTTCGATATCGATATTCGATATTCGATATTTTTTTCTGAAACTCGATATTCGATATCGATACGATATGGAACCTCGATATCGATATTCGATATTCGATATTAAAAAATGGTCGATATTCGATATTTCGATATTTTCGATATGTGATGAAGCCACCGAAGTCAGCGTCTTCTACCACCGAATCCGGCAACTCCAAGACCGTAGTGAGAAACGGCCTTTAGAGTGGTTGATTTCCCGTTGTTGCCGAACGTCCACTTGTCGACAGCCAAGTTGAGTTTATTTCGTAGTTGTGTGTTGAAAAGGGGTTTCGAGATTGTTTCAGGTACTTTATTTTGATCAGATACAGCGTGTTACAAAAGCGCAAAGCCTAGCGAGCTTCCTAGTCGAAGTTTCTATCGCTAGCTTATTTTGTTCACTTGGGGTGGGTCCGCAGACTGAAGTAAAAACTCTCAAAGTAGCTAAGACACGGAAATCACGTATAGAAAAACAGCTACAGTAATTTCCTAATACGAATGCACAAATAAGACATAAATGCAACAAATAAACACATCTAGCCGAAACAGTTGCCTCATACTGCGCGTGCATACATTCAAATAATTATGGTAAAGAAATACCAGGTACAAATTGGGCTAATGGAAAAACTATTAATCTTGAGGCGCGAAGTCGGCAAACTCGGCCGATTTACTAATTTGCTTCAATTTGTCAGAAAACATTGACGCACATTGGAACTAATAAATTAGGGTTTGAAACTGTAAATAGTAGTGCAAATGTTCCTAATGACGTAAATAGAATAAGGTATATTCAACATGATAATAATAATCACTTCCTGGAAACGTATGTTGAATAATCTAGTAAAATTGGGACTTATTCGAGGTAAATGGGTATTGTAATTGAGCAGAGTCTTTAATATATTTGATTGAGCGGGGTATTATAATTATTAAGTAAATATAAATAGTTGTGAGCGAGGTTATGACAATTGTGCCTATGCGAAGGGCTTTGTACAGTAAATGCTAGTTACACACAGGGCACCATTTCTCTATTAGGACGCTAGCCTAGATAATTACGCAGCACGTAAATATTTACAAGTTTTGACTTTTGTAAATTGCAAGTAAACTATGCAAATGTATATATAATCATGATCAGAAAATTACGGCGAGTTGAATGAGCCTAATTTCATGTTAATACACCTAATAATAACTTATTTGACTTTTTAACCTAAATATTTCACATAAACATATCTATTAATCATAAAACACTTTCCTAATTAAATATTCTCCATGGATAAATAATATAGTGCAGGAAATATAATTTGATATTTTGCGTGGTAAATAAATATAGTGCATGAAAAGTAAATTAGTGCAAATAAGTAAATGTGCGAATATGAGCCTAATTATCAATTCTCTGTATTTCTTTATCCATCCATTTTGCCACGGTCAGCACACTCCGGGCGGAAGAGTTGCTGCACCTCGTTGTTGCAGCAACATCACATGCTGGTGGTGGTGGGCGCCAAAGTGATGAGTGGCGTTTCCACAGTCGCCTCGGTGGTGAACGTGGTCGTGCGCGAAGTCGTGGGTGTGCGTGAAGTTGCAGGTCCGGTTGTTGGTGATGCCAACGCCGACCTAGCCTGATGATGAAGCAGGTAGTTGCCCGTGTCGCTTCCTGCGCGTTCGCGTGTGGTGAATTTGCGGATATCAGGCATGTGAACACTGTCTCTGTTCCTGGCTCTGACTTGTCCCTCATCAGCTGAACTTTCATCTGGCTGAACGTATGCTGATAGTGACTTTGCCATTCTGTCCTCTGTTTCTGCTCTCCTGGCAAATCTGACGGACTGTGTTGAGTTGGATCTGGCTCTCCTCTTGATTGCTGGTCTCAACTCTGTCTTGCGCACTTTCCTTTGTGGATAATTGGTCTCTTTCTGAGTTGATTTCTTGATAGTATATCTGATGGCTCTGAAGCATAGCCATATGCATTTGAACGGGCACACTATGCATTTCCATATGCATGTGTATACGCATGGTGGAATCACTGGTTTCCCTGTGGCAATTCTCCAATTGTACCATAGGTATCCTGCAGCTACGATTCCGGCTATCAGGATTGTGATTCCCAGCAGCATTGCGATTGTGTTGATAATCACTTGAAAGGGTCCTTTCAGCATTCCTCCCATAAAGTTGGTGTACCCTTTTGACACTCCAGATATATAGTGACCATACGCTTTGCCGATTCCTGCTGCTGTCTGTCCAATTCCAGCTCCAATGCCTTCTATTGAATTTCTGATCACTCTGGGATCCAATGACATATCTGCTGTGTAATCGATCAACTGGTTCTGCACATGCTCTAAATTCTGTAGTCTCTGAATCTGGCCTCTGACATCCATGAAATTGGTTGCTCTGTTGACAATGTTGGTGAACAGGTGAGGCGCGTCAAACGTGAAGGCCTGCCACTGTCCTTTCCATGTCATTTCAATTGGCGTCTCTGTGACATGCACCATTCCATGTGCGGACTTCCACTGTCCATGCTCATTTCTGTACAGGTGCGGTGTGGTGTGGCTGCAGTCCTCTTCTGGTGATTTCTCCACCAAGTCTCTGCTGCCTGGGCTCTTGAACCACAAGGGCCCGTCTTTGTCCAATCTCATTGGTGTGTATTTGTAGCATGTCTCTCCTACTTTTCCTGTCTGATAAATTATGTATGGCTGCACTTCCTTGCATTCCCAAAACATAATTGCTTCTCCAGCCCATTCTGCATGAACATCCTGTCTTCCCAGCATGGCTCGAATTCCCAATGTTGGATCGATGCGGAAAAGCTGAGTCAACATGTCCAGCTGGTTCTTGCGAAGTTGACATAACTGATGCCATACAATCGCAAATTGTGCCTGAGTCATTTCTCTGACCACATGTTGCAGGAACTGAAACTTGGAGTTTCTGTCGTCCAATCTGGCATACAATGTTCCACTGATTGTTGACTCTCTCGCCTCCACTATCTTTCCTGGCATTGCCCATTCCACAGGCACATCTTCTCTTCTGTCAAACTGGATGAATACACCTCCTTGATCGGTGTAGTATGTGTCTCCTGGAACACATTCTGAGCCAATTGGCCTCTTTGTCTTGTTGCTGTGGGAGTATGCTGCTTGCAATTTTGATACAATAATTGTCTGGCCAGATATCTCTGATTTGAATCTGCCAATTCTCTCATATGCACATTGATGCTTGAAGTTCTCTGTATCCCACACTGTAATTCCATAATTGTGGTCTCTGCAGTGTCCCATCATGGCTCTGCACTGGCTGAAATCTTGCAAGTCGCTGATTACAGTCTTTCCATCGAGTGAAGCCACGGTTCCTTCTTCCATGTAGAAGTTACTGACGACATTTTCTTTGTCATGACAACACCATGAATATTCCACATTCAAGGTTTGATTGGTTGTCCACACTCTGGGTTCCATTTCCACCAAAGGTGTTCCTCTGAACATCTTGTGAATTCTTGCATAGTTACAGGCTACCACGCCAACTTGTTGGTACTTCTCAAAATTGCCTGTAATGCCTTTCGCTCCCCAGAAACTGGTGTGTGTGATGATTTCTTTGATTCTGATGTAGCATCTGTATGCTTTCTCTTTCTGTGGAATCTGTCTCTGTGCGTAAAGTGTAACTTTCATTGCCTTGACAAAATTCCTTGGTGGGATATGGCACTGCACTTCTTCAGGAACTGTCAGCGCATGTCCATGCCTTCCACTGGTGCAAATCTGATACTTCTGGCTTTGTGAACTGATCACTTGTTCCACAGGATGATCCTTAATTGCATCCTTGAATCTCTCATAAGTCTGCATTTCTCTGACAGATTTTGGTGGCCATTCTGAAGGCAAAGGCGGCAATCCATGATGCGCTGCCAATGATGGTGGCCTTACTGTCGAGGTTTCTAGAACGTATGTTCTGGAAAATACTTCGCTGTAAGCTTTGCCGGCTTTTCTCAGCGTTGCTGACTCTGACATGCCTGTCAGCATCAACACCATGCACAGTATTCCAATCACCAGACTGCTGGTAGTTGCTGTGGCTTTCCCTGTTGCACTCCTCAGGACTCTATCCGATGCTGAGTTCCTCTGAGCAGGGTTTGGTAAAGAGTCTCTGTTCGAGCTCTGATTTCTGACATGTTTCTGGACAATTGCTGGGTCCAGTAAATCCACTTTGACCGTCACTGCTGTCTCTGGGATATCCATTGTCTTTGAATTGATTTCCAGCGGATACAATTGATTGAGTGGTCTGCTGAC
Source organism: Sphaerolaimus hirsutus (assembly GCA_964036195.1). Lineage (NCBI taxonomy): Eukaryota > Metazoa > Nematoda > Chromadorea > Monhysterida > Sphaerolaimidae > Sphaerolaimus > Sphaerolaimus hirsutus. Next base: position 30,036,142 of record OZ038452.1, read on the forward strand.
CACATTTCTGTTGGCAGTTCTGATTTTTGCTGAGCGAATCTGACCATCTTTGCTGGGCTCTAACTGCTCGATGCGACCCATCTTCCATGCACCTCTGGGCATGTTCTCTTCATAAATCAGCACAACTTCATTTACTTTGGGTTCTTGAGTCGCTGTCAATCTGCCATGTTTGTGCATCACCTGAGTTCTTTCCCTCAAGCTCGGAATGTACTCTTGATGCCACAAGTCCCAGAACTTATCCAAAGTTTGCTGGGTTGTCTCCCAATATTTCTGCAGTTTCGCTGCGTTATCCATTCTGGGCACAAATTCTCCATCTTTGTCTGCGTCAAACTGTGGTGCTCCAATCTGACCTTCCCCTGTCAGGAAGTCTTTTGGCGTCAGCACTCTGAGGCTCTTTACATCACCATAGATGTAAGAGATTGGCCTGCTGTTGATCACCGCCTCGACTTCTGGCAGAAGTGTCAACAATTCTTGCAGAGTTAACATTCTGTGCCCCACAGCTGCCTTGAAATGTTTCTTGGTGATGCCCACCATTCTCTCATAGACTCCTCCCTGCCACGGTGCCATGGGAGTAGTCATGTTCCATTGGATTTGTTGCTGTGAGCAGTAAGTCTGTACTGCTCCACTTTTGACCATTTCTGACCATTCTTTTCCAATATTAATGGCCTTGTCAGTGCTTGTGATGAGCACCTTTTCTGTCAATTTGAATTGCGTTGCATTGTCTGAAATCACTGCCTCAGGCTTTCCACGCCTGGCGATGAATCTCCTGACTGCATTCAGGAATTCCTGTGCTGTCATGTCCAGCACACTTTCCAGGTGAACTGCACGTGTCACCATACATGTGAACAAACAGATCCACATTTTCCTGTGATCTTTGTCCACTTTGTACCAAACTGGTCCCAAATAATCCAAGCCCGTATACTGGAACGGTCTGGCTCTCTGAACTCTGGTTTCTGGCAAATCTGGCATTGGTGGAAGCTGGTACGGCTTCGCTCCCAATTTCTTACAGGTTGGGCAGGTTCTCGTCACATTATAGATCACCCGTCTGCCCTGTGTAATCCAGTACTTTTGTCTGATCGCTGCCAATGTATGTTGCACTCCTGCGTGCATCAACTTCTCATGCTGGTCTCTGACGATCAGCTGAGTCACTGTAGCCGTTGCTGGCAACAGTATGAGTGGCACTGTGACCTCCTGTGGGTCTGTATGCTCCATTCTGCCGTGGCACTTCAGGATTCCATCCTGATGCATTTGCACATTGAGCCATTTGATCAACTGCTGGTCTGCAGCTGTTTTCTTGCCATTCTGGCTGTCTTTGCTATGGCCTGTTGCCAGAATCTCTGCCACTCCTTTGTAATGATTTTGTTGCGTCACTTTGATCCAGTATTTCAACGCAATCTCTCTCTCTTCAATACTGATAATTCCCTGTGGTTTTATTATACCACAGATACTTTCCATGATTTCTGACAATCCCTTCTGACTGTCATTTCTGTTGCGCTTTTTGTGCATCTGTCGCACAAATCTCATCACGTATACTGTTGCATCCAGTAACTTTGTCAGTGATGAGAATCTCTGAATCTCAATTCCCAATGGGTTGCTTTGCTTGCTTTCATCAGCTTGCACATTGCTGGCATCTGGGTCACTGACCACCTGCTGTGTGGCGCCCAGGTAAATTGGACTGGCTTTTGGGAACTTGAGTTCTTCTTTCTTGATTTCTGCCATTACTTCTGGCGTAACTGGCTCCACTTTCGGCTCTGGCCACTCTCCAGTCATTAGCCATTCTGGCCCCTTCCACCACAGGTTACTGCCTTCCAACTCTGACATATTCATGCCTCTTGTGGCCATGTCAGCTGGGTTTTCCAGTCCTGCGATGTGTCTGATATGCATGTTCTCTGTCTCACTCTGAATTTTCCTGATTTCATCCAATCTGTTCTTGACAAAACATGCTAGTGGCTTCGCGGTTGTCAACCACTTCAGACAACAGGTTGAATCTGACCATACAACTGTCTGACTGAATTTGACGTCCTTGAGCTCTTTGTGAATAAACTTTGACATCCTGCTGCCGATCAACATTGCTAACAATTCCAGCCGTGGAATTGTCACTTCTGGTTTCTTTGGAGCTAGTCTCAATCTGGAGTACAGCAGGCTTGACGTGCCGCTGTCATTTTCTGTTTTCTGGCGTATGTATGCCGCTGCGCTGTATGCCATTGCTGAGGCATCGACGAAGATGTGCAGTTGTGCATCTGCACCACTCTGATAATTCAGATTTCTGTTGAACTTGATCTGTCCAACCTTGAGCAATTCTGTCTCCAATTGCTGCCAAATTGCTGTCTGTTCCTCAGACAGGGGAGTATCCCACTCTTTGGCACTTGGTCCTGAATGCCATAACGTTTGCAAAAATCTCTTTGCTGGCAGTAGGACAGGACTGACGAGTCCCATTGGATCAAAACATCCCGCAGTCACCTTTGCAACTGTCCTTTTCGTGGGAGGTTTGATTTTCTGGTCAGTTTCTGATAATTGTGATTGCTGAACTGTCTTTGGCGTTTTCAGCCACATCTGGTCGCTCTCTGTGTCCCATTTCATTCCTAGGACTGTTGTGACAATTTCCTTGGCCACATCTGACTCTGCCAATTGCCAAGTAAAGCTCTTATTGTTGCTGTTCCATTCTCTCAGATTCATCTGTGCCTCTGTGAACAGCACTTTGGATTCCTGGTACAATTCGATTGCTTTCTGCTCTGTGTCCACACTGAGGATCAAATTATCCACATACAGATTTTCATCGATCAATTTTGCATTTTCTGTGCCAGCTTGATTCAAGTGGTATCTGACTGTCAGCGCCAGCAGCGCTGGGCTGCAGATTATACCAAATGGTACTCTGGCAAATCTGTAAATCTGAATGTTGTCCTCCATGGATGGTTTAGTGGGATCCTTGTACCACAGAAATCTTGTCACATCTCTGTCACTGTCCTGCAGACTAATCTGCAGAAACGCTTTCTCTATGTCTGCGACCAGGGCGATTCCATGCAATCGGAATCGCATCAGCATCCCTACCAGCTGTGGTAGTATAACTGGACCGCGGTACATGCACTCATTCAAGCTTGGCATGCCTGGCGGTTTCGCTGAGGCATCATATACCTCTCTGACCTTTGTGGTAGTTTTCTCTGGCGTTATCACTGGTTGATGAGGCAAAATATGGAATTTTCTGCCATCCATAATATCCTCTTGAACTTTCTCAATCACTCCTTGCTCCTCTTGCGTTTTCATGATTGTCTGAATTTTCTCCAGTAATTCTGGGTCTCTCTTGAGCCTGTTGGTGAGGTACCTGAACCTCTTGAACGCCATTGCTTTGTTATCTGGGAGTTCATGCAAATTTGGTTTGTACATGAACTTTACAGAGTACCGTCCATCTGGGTTTCTCTGTACACTCTCATTGAATTGCTTGATGGCCTCATCGTCCTCGACGAGGTCTGGCTGGTCCATTATGCCAATGGTATCCAGTCTATCCATGTCTTTGACATTTGGTACAGGAGCAATTGACAACGGTGCTTCCTCGTACCACTTTTCTCTCTGAATTTGATGCACAATTGTGTTGACCACCACCGGATATGCACCATCCGTGGTCCATTGATTTCTGTTGCTCGTCAGCTGCCCACCTCCCATCAGCAATCCCAATTCTGATGGAATGACATACAATCCTGACGGAAGTCTGGTGGTGCTGGTGTTTCTGGACATCAAGTCCCAGAAATAATTCAAGCCTACTATAATGTCTGGCTTGAACTTGCACTCTGTCCCTTTTCCTTTGGGAATTCTGTCTGCAAAGTAACTCTCATCCGGGAAGTACTTCTGCAGATACTTTTCGTCCTGTTCTGACACAGGCACTTTGACTTGTTCTGTGGTCAACGTCGGGACCACATCAGCCACCATATCAACTTTCTGGCCATTTCTGAGCCGCATTCTGAATTCCACTTGCTGTACTACTTTATAGTGCGGCTTTTCATTTCCGAATGTGTACACCTGGATGTGGTGTTCACCTGTACTCTTCAAATTGAGTTTCTTGGCCACTTTCTCTGACATGTACGTTCCCTGGGATCCTGTGTCCAAGAACGCTTGAATCTGTAGTGGTGGCTGTTCAGGCTTCATCTCTGTATCCATTTCTGAAGCCTCAATCACGGTTCTGGCTGTCATCAGCATTGACATATTTCTGTTTACTGACAGGTTCACTGACGTATTCTGTTGCTTTGTATTTGGTTCTGTAACCACTGTGCTGGATATAGTTTCTGTCTCTACCACTTCTGGTCCAGCTTCTTCCACAGTGACACAATTCACTGTGGCCTTTCTCTGTTGGCTCTGTGCTGGTCGACCGGCCGTCGGCACAGACTTTCTGCCATTGTTTGCTGATTGCTGGCCATTCTGTTGACCATTTGCTTTGAATGCTGGAATTTGCCGTCCAGCGTTTCCATTGCTGTTGTCACCAAATTTATCTGGGCACACCGCAGTGTGGTGCCTATTGGACTTGCAATAGAAGCAACTTCTCGTAAATTGACATTGATTCATGTAATGCCCTTTCTGCAGGCATCTCAGGCATCGCTCTGCCTTTGACAAAATCACTCTCCTTTCTCTGGCAGTTTTGAACTTTGGACACTTATCATTAAAGTGTAATTGCTGTGTGTCATTGCAGAACACACACGGCCTCCCAGGATTCATGAATCCAGCCTGTGGTGCACTCTGACCATTCTGAATCACAGACATGCTCCCTGTGCTGGTCCTTGGGTTCTCTGGCCCTCTGAATTGGTTCCCATTGCCTTGAAACCGATTATTGAATTGCTGTGCGCGGGGATTATTTCCAAATCCTTGGCGCGATTGCTGCACTGGAGCCTCAGTTTGCTGTGCGTGCTGTACAGCCTCACTGAGCGCTAGCTGCTTGCCAAACAGCTCTCTGAATTTTTCCACCGTCAAGGCTTCCTCAGTTCCCTGTTCCTTCTGGATTTCTCTGAGAACCTCGGGTGGCACTTTCTGTTGCAGCTGGCTCAACAGCATTGGATGTTCCACTGATTCACCCAGTGACTCCAACTGCTGGAGCAGCCTTTCAATTGCATCAAACAAAATTCTCATATCCTGACAGGTATTCCTGGCCTGTCGCAGCTTCATAATATTACTCATCAGCGTGTTTCTGACCACAACTGGCTGGTCATATCTCTTCTTGAGCATTGCAATTGCGGGTGCATAATTCTCTGCGGTCACACTCAATCCACTGATCATGCCAAATGCTGAGCCTTTCAGCAAGCTCCTCAAGTATGAAAACTTGGAAATGTCCTCCAAATCTGTCCGATTGTGAATGTGGGATTCGAACATTTGCCACCATGATCGAAATTTGACAATTTCCCCAGTAAACTGTTCAACTTCCAGTTTCTGCAATTTGACGCTCTTTGCTGTGGTTGCATTGGTTGAACTGGCTCCCGGAGCAGCTCCCTGAGCTGTCAGAGCCATCTGGGCAGCCATCTGCTGTATGAATGCTGTATTGACTTCATACATGGTATTTCCGCTCTGTTGCTGGATCATGTCTTGCAACTCTTCGATGTATACATTCATGGCTGCCATTTTCTGTGTCACCAAGTCTGACATATTTGCATATTCCTCATATGAGTCTTGGTATATCTTCTGTTCTTGTTCCAACTGGTCGGGCTCGTCAATGTCCTTGACGATATCCCTCCATGCGTCAAATTGAGTTCTCACTGCAGTCATTGCACTTTCCAATTTTGCACCCTCCTGTTTGATAGTTGCAATCACTCTTCTCATCTCTGTTCTCTTATCTTCCTTTGATGCTTCCGCAAATAGCTCCAGGTCATATTTGGCAAATTCTCTTGCCAATCTGCTTTCCACCCTGTGCTTTGCTGGCCCCAGGGTCTTTCTGATGTGACCCGTTGGCGAAACCATTTTCGCTGATGAATTTTCCTTCACTGTTTCTCTTTATAGTGCGTCGCCTGTGACGCTTGTGACGCTTCTCTGCGTCTTTCTGTGCAGTGCTCTGTGCACCACGGATTTGTTGTGCCACGCACAATACCAATGCAGTCCTACAGGCCCCTGACGTGTTCTCACGCGTTGACCTTTACTGCACTGGCACCAGATGTGTTCCTAAAGCCCCTGACGTGATTGTTTACACGCGTTGACTTCAACACACCGGTCAAATCCACCTGGACAATAAACAATTTATTTGCCCAGCAGTGTGCGCCCAAGGAGGGTCCGTACACACTCTTTCTGAGCGCTCTGGCGCTCTTTCTGGCACGCCTGTGTGCCTTGTGACCACGCCGGCCACTTGCTTTCCTGAGCGGCTCCTGTGCCGCTGTGCGCAGTGCTGCGCTTGCCGTGTCACCTGTGACACGTTTCTGTGCACTCTGGTGCACTTTCTGATTCTGGGCAGTGTTTCTGTACACTGCTCTGCAATTGCGCCTGTGCAATGCAGAATTTCTGGCACTTTTATGCTGTCTGATCTGATGGTACCGAGCAGGCACAGCGTGTATCTTTGATGGGAGCTCCGCAAAGCCCCTACACGCTACCAAGTATCCTAATACTTGGTTTTCAAATCCACTCTCTGTCAGCTACAGCCCTCTGTCAGCTACAGCCCTTTGTACACTGATACCCCTACTTTTGCACTTCCGAGGTATGAGTCCACTCTTACCCAGTGGAGCGAGGGACCTCCGCGAATGCCCAAAAACAGCCCTTTGACTAGCGTGGCTCTGTGGCGATCCTGTCTCCGTCAGGTCACCCTCCCTTGGCATAGGAAGGACGTGCGAGCGGTCACTGGCGTCCGGATGTCCAGGAGCGTCCAGCGAAAGTTCGACCACCATCCGACAATGACTCCTTGTCAAATGCCGGTGCCGCCCAGCGTCTAGCACCTTGCCAGAACACTGGTGAAAGCTGCCTGAAATCCTGACAGGCTTGTCAGAACTCCAGTGTCCTCCGCGCGTGAGCGTAGAACCGCTCCCAGGATGTAGACAGGAGTGCCGTGACTTTGGCACAATGCTGTCTGCAAATCAACAGCCAACGCTCAGCCAAGGCCAATTGATGTTCAGCAGGACTTTTGAAGTTCTGCCAACTGCCGCACAATGTCCGTTCCGGCTTGGTGATAGCACAATGTCATGCAATCACCCTGCTCGCTGCGCCATGTGATGAAGCCACCGAAGTCAGCGTCTTCTACCACCGAATCCGGCAACTCCAAGACCGTAGTGAGAAACGGCCTTTAGAGTGGTTGATTTCCCGTTGTTGCCGAACGTCCACTTGTCGACAGCCAAGTTGAGTTTATTTCGTAGTTGTGTGTTGAAAAGGGGTTTCGAGATTGTTTCAGGTACTTTATTTTGATCAGATACAGCGTGTTACAAAAGCGCAAAGCCTAGCGAGCTTCCTAGTCGAAGTTTCTATCGCTAGCTTATTTTGTTCACTTGGGGTGGGTCCGCAGACTGAAGTAAAAACTCTCAAAGTAGCTAAGACACGGAAATCACGTATAGAAAAACAGCTACAGTAATTTCCTAATACGAATGCACAAATAAGACATAAATGCAACAAATAAACACATCTAGCCGAAACAGTTGCCTCATACTGCGCGTGCATACATTCAAATAATTATGGTAAAGAAATACCAGGTACAAATTGGGCTAATGGAAAAACTATTAATCTTGAGGCGCGAAGTCGGCAAACTCGGCCGATTTACTAATTTGCTTCAATTTGTCAGAAAACATTGACGCACATTGGAACTAATAAATTAGGGTTTGAAACTGTAAATAGTAGTGCAAATGTTCCTAATGACGTAAATAGAATAAGGTATATTCAACATGATAATAATAATCACTTCCTGGAAACGTATGTTGAATAATCTAGTAAAATTGGGACTTATTCGAGGTAAATGGGTATTGTAATTGAGCAGAGTCTTTAATATATTTGATTGAGCGGGGTATTATAATTATTAAGTAAATATAAATAGTTGTGAGCGAGGTTATGACAATTGTGCCTATGCGAAGGGCTTTGTACAGTAAATGCTAGTTACACACAGGGCACCATTTCTCTATTAGGACGCTAGCCTAGATAATTACGCAGCACGTAAATATTTACAAGTTTTGACTTTTGTAAATTGCAAGTAAACTATGCAAATGTATATATAATCATGATCAGAAAATTACGGCGAGTTGAATGAGCCTAATTTCATGTTAATACACCTAATAATAACTTATTTGACTTTTTAACCTAAATATTTCACATAAACATATCTATTAATCATAAAACACTTTCCTAATTAAATATTCTCCATGGATAAATAATATAGTGCAGGAAATATAATTTGATATTTTGCGTGGTAAATAAATATAGTGCATGAAAAGTAAATTAGTGCAAATAAGTAAATGTGCGAATATGAGCCTAATTATCAATTCTCTGTATTTCTTTATCCATCCATTTTGCCACGGTCAGCACACGATATTCGATATTGCGATTTGCTTTTGGTATAGCAAGGCATATTTCAAGTGACATATTGTATTTTCATGTGTTTGCACGCATGGTTAATCATCTCTTTAGTTAAATGTGAATAGTACAAGTGATTTTAACAAGGTTTACATCACTCAAAAGTAGAACAAAAAAAAACATGATGAATCAATGTGTATCAGACAAATAACAATTGGTAGATATTACAGTTTATACTGATAAACTGATTGCTAAGGGCATGTTGCAAAAAATAGCATATCAGCATTTTCTGGCTTCAAATTTAGCACTCCAACAAAAATGACATTATAAGTACTGTACTTTTACTCATCTAATACAATTCTCAGATCAGATCAAGCACATCAGATCAATCATAAATATCTCAAAATGAAAATGATAACTTTTTTGGGACACAATATAGGTTCGATATATCGAAAAAATGGTCGATATTCGATATCGATATTTTTTCAAAATTTTCGATATCGATATTCGATATTAAAAAATGGTCGATATCCGATATTCGATATTCGATACGATATATCGTTTGAACCCTACCCTCGAGTCATGAGTCGAGTCGAGTCGAGTTCGAGCCCTAGGTGTACCGCTTCAATTACTATTTCGCTTGCAACTTAACTTAGCACTTAACGACTTTTCTGGTCACTTGTCCACTTGCGGTCGCAGGACAAGGCGCCATGGAATAAAAACTGGCAAAAATTGCCACTCGAATTGAATACCTCGATTCCATCGCTACTTCATCGATCGATCGAAAACGAGATCACATTCCAACGGGCGGTCAAAGGAAGTTCAATGAGTAGTTTTTCACTTTATACACACGCGTTAGATATTTTGTACATTGCGAGTGGACAGATATTTACAAGATACAAATTTAGAAACAGATTTCGTGGCGCCAACACAAAATGGCGCTGGCGCCAGTATGCAAGTTTACAGCGCCCATTGTACGCGAAGTCGCAAAATTGAAGAAAAATATCGTATTTGCTCAAAAATTCAACTGGGGAAAATTACTTTTTCGTCGGAATTTTTCTCTGGGAGACTTATTCGAGGGAATTATTCAACCAAATCTGAATATAAACTGGCGAGCGGTCAGTATTTTTAAAACCTGGTGCCACTCCCAGACCCTGTAAAATGTCAAAAGTCATGGAAAATGCCCTGCAAAATGGCAAACGTAAGTTTCCACTTTCCATGACTTTTGACACTTTCCATGACATTTGACATTTTGCAGGGCTTTTTACAGGGTCTGGGAGTGCCTCCTGACAAAAAAATGCCACAAAAAGCCGCAATGTACATTTCTAGAAACGTCAACTCAAAAGTTCCTTCAATGGAAATTCTCAAACGCTACCATAATTTACTAATTATCGGTTTCAATCAATTCGATACCGATCGATTTTGCATTCGCATGCGTAATTATGTGTCTCGTAATTTTCAGCGTATGGCGGATGTTATAAGAAACATGTGCGAGATGAAAATAAGAATATAAATTCCGTGATCGAATGTCGCTGGGTACACTAAATATCATACAGTTAACCAATGAAATGTAAAAAACTTAGTAAACAAATAAATCAGCCTTGAACACATTTGAGCTTGAATTTACTGGAATACCGTATTTCCTCGAAATACCCCCAGGGGGTTTATTTTTTCAGAGTGGAAATTTTGAGGGGGGGGGGCTTATTCGAGGGGGAAGGAGTACTCGAGGGATCTATTATTTCGTCAGAAATTTTCACGATATTCATAGTGGAGAGTACACTTTTGTATAATTCAAGGGGGGGGGTATTTCGAGGAAATACGGTAAATTATTTTTACTCTCCGTCAGCTGTAGTCGACAAACGCGTAATTCCAGTCAACTCGAACGCCATCCAAAAGGTGCAGGCCCATTCCGCATGTAAACCCATCCCGCATGTAGACCCATTATAGACAAATTGTACCCGCAGGGGAAAGAAAGGGGGGCGGGTGAGCAGAGCCCAAACTGCCCAGCTATCTATCCCTGGCACATTTTTTTTGGCAACTTTCGCCTGAACACCCCCCCCCCCCCGAATAGCGTAGCTATCTAGCTATCTGGAGCGCATTTGAGCAATTTTACCCTAATTTTCACCCAAAATCGCTAATTTTCATACTTCATATAGATTTTCACCTTCAAAATCATTAAGTCACGTGTTTTATCACCTATTTTCAGCATGCCGGGTATAATTAAATGTGTTTCAGGTCAACATGCGGGATGGTTTTACATGCGGAATGGTACAGTGCCATCCAAAATTGATTTGAGTTGAAACTTGAAAGAATTGCCGAATAGGGAAACTCCAACAAATCCCAGAAACCGATCCCGAACCCGAAAAGTCAATCGCGATTGAACCACAGTTGTTGAAGGGGTGGCCGTTGAAAGTACTGAACTTTTTTCAAAGTAAACGTAAAGTATTTTTTTACCCCTGAGTACAGAAAACGTAAACTAAATTTTTTAACTTTTACGGTGCATAAACGGTGAGTAAACGTAAATACCAGTATTTTTACTCAGGGAAAACGTAAAAGTAATTTTTGATTTTGTACCTAAGAATATGTAAAAATGTGTAAAAGTGAAAGCGAGAGGCATGGCTTTCCCCATCCATCGCAACTTGTATCATTTCCGCTGCGATTTTTGCAGCGGTTTGAATTCGTTTGCTTTGCTTTGATTTTGATTCCGCGATGATTTTTGCTTTTTTTGAACCCCTGATTTTTTCCAATTACGTTTTCTGTACTCGCGTACTTTCAAACAGTACGCGAGTAAGTGAATGCCGGTATTTTTTAGAAGTGAATGCCCGTATTTTTTCGGGCGGAAACGTAAATGTATTTCCGCAGTACTCAGGTACACGTATTTATCGAGTAAATGTAAGTAAGTTTTAACAGCTATGGATACCTGTGCCACAACCTAGCAGAGTTGTACAAATACTGGTATTTTCGGAAAACGTAAACGTAAACGTAAATATCTTTTCTAAATTGTGAGTATTAATACTGAAAACGTAAAATACTTTTAAAATACACGGGTAAACGTAAGAAAACGTAAACGTAAAAATTTCTATGAAGTGCACAACCCGTGATTAGCATTGAAAAAATCTCTCGGAGATTTATATTTAAAAAATCTCAGAAAATCTCAGAAAATATAAGATTTTCTGAGATTTATATTTTTTCCATGATTTTCCATAGAGATTTAATTATATTTTCTTCTGATGGCGAAAATCTCTCGAGAAAATCTCTCTATATTTGCCCATGTTCACCTTCAAATTCACTACTTCATGTGCTTTTTTACCAATTTTCATCTATTTTAAACTATATATTTGCTTATATACCCATTTTTGGCTATTTTCCTCCTATTTGTAGTTTTTCCTCCCCTTTTTCTGTTCTATGGGATGAAAGAGCCAATAAAAAGTTATCTGAAATACATTTTCTGTACTCAAGTACTTTCAAGAAGTATACATAAACTGGTAATGGTAGTTTTTTGGAGGAAATTTAGATGTAAATATTTACTTAGTACTCAAGTATATGTATTTTTGATTAAATGGAAGAATGTATTAACCCCTGAACCATACTGAACCCCTGCAGTCCTATGAAGACCCAGTGCTCAAGTATGGGGCTGTACCTAAGCACCCGGTCTACATTGGCACAGGATGTTGCTACTTGTGCAACGGGTAAACTTATGCACTGGGTTCTAGCTGTTTGACCAACTAAAGAGTTGACAGTATGCTTTGGAAATATAGTCCCCAAATTTAAGTGAAAAAGTCATCTGATAAATTTAGGGTTCAAACGATATATCGTATTGAATATCGAATATCGGATATCGACCATTTTTTAATATCGAATATCAATATCGAAAATTTTGTAAAAATATCGAATATCAAATATCGATATCGAAAATTTTGAAAAAATATCGAATATCGATATCAAATATCGACCATTTTTTCGATATATCGAACCTGTATTGTGTCCCCAAATTTACTTTTCATTTTCATTTTGAGATGTTTATGGTTGATCTGATGTGCTTATAGTATTGTATTTGATGAGTAAAAGTACAGTATTTATAATGTCATTGTTGTTGGAGTGCTAAATTTGAAGCCAGAAAACCCTGATATACTTTTTTTTGCAACATGCCCTTAAGCAATTAGGTTAGGATGAACTGTAATGTCTACCAATTGTTATTTGTCTGATACACTTTGATTCATCATGTTTTTCTTCTATTTTCTACCATTGAGTGATGTAAAGCTTGTTAAAATCACTTGCACCATTCAAATTTCAGTAAAGATATGATCAAACATGTGTGCAACCACATGAAAATACAATATGCCACTTGAAATATGCCTTGCTATACCAAAAGCAAATTGCAATATCGAATATCGAAAATATCGAAATATTGAATATCGACCATTTTTTAATATCGAATATCGATATCGAGGTTCCATATCGTATCGATATCGAATATCGAGTTTTAGAAAAAAATATCAAATATTGAATATCGATATCGAAAATTTTGAAAAAATATCAAATATCGAATATCGATATCGAAAAGTCATATTGTTTGAACCTAGATAAATTCTGTGGGGATCATCACACGTGAAAGTAAAAGTATCCTATTGTGATGAAAAATGTGCCTGAACCATATTTTTGTTCAGTATTCAGATACTAAATACATGATAGTGTAAAGTGTGCCATCAGTAGACAATATGCTGTTATCATATGAAATTGTGAATGAAAAGGTTAAACAACACATAATGTGCTTCAGGGACGTATCCAGGATTTTTGAGCGGGGGGGGCTGCTTGTTTACGGAGGCCGGCGAGGGGGGGGGGGCTCAGCCCCCCCCCCTAAAATTTTAGGTACATAGTGGCGGAATGACGCCATGGCGCTGGCGCCATAAGTAGGCGCCACGCCATGGCGCCATTGGCGTTGGCGTCAGCGCCATGGAACGCTGTAGTTGTATGTAAATATACATACAAAACAGCAAAATGCACAACATTCAGTGTATTTATAATGATTTGCGGTCACATCGAGCCAATCTGATGGTTATAACCGTATGTCTGGTGAAGAATGCGCGCTCGCGTGCAAAATTTTTTACGCTGAAGTTGAAAAAGTCGCATTTTCCGGTCACTTTCTGGTCTCGCCCCGGGAGGGGGGGGGGCTGCAGCCCCCCCCGCCCCCCCCTGGATACGGCCCTGATGTGCTTAATATCAACTCTCAATGGTTCAAACACTTTGAAATATCAATTAAATCATACTTTAAGTTGAGAGATTGTCTGAGATTTTTTTGAACTGCAAGAGATTTTCTCAGACATTAAATTATATTTTTGAAAATGACCAAAGAGATTTAATTATATTTTTTTCTTGAGAGATGTTCTGAGATAATATTTAATTATATTTTCTCAAAATCGGTTGTTTTCATTTTTTTCAATGCTACCTGTGATCAGATGCATTGAAAAACACATTTGTTTTTCCTATTTCAAGCATTTCTCTGCTAATACGATCACATTTTTGCTTACCTATGTTATTTATCAAACAATTAAGCAGCTAATTGGCCAAAAATATCAATTGTACTTATTGTATCAGAAAAAAGTTAAAAAATGCACTGTTTTTGTGCATTTTCCATACGATTTTTACATTTTCTCTGGTACCTGGGTAATTGTGCCAGGAAAACGTAACAAAACGTAATGGTATTTTTGGAAAACGTAAACGTAAACATAAATAGAAATACCCAAATAACCAGGTATTTCGGGTAAACGTAAATACATTTTTCCAACTCTGCAACCTAGTGTAGTATTTGATTGAATTACTACAAAATAAATACTACACACTACACTAGTGGCAGTACAACAAGTGTACATACAGTCAAAAGTTAAGAGTAAAGTCCAGGGTTGGCCAATGTTTTTTTTAAACGTAAAAAAACATGACGTCTGAAATGTTTTTTTTTAAAACATCGGCCAAAATTTTTAGTACTAAGCACTAGGTATTTTGCAAAATTTTTGCACGCAAGAGCACAATTTCATGCACTAATTGACATTGGTGGTTGTTTTGATTGGTTTTGTGGCATTTTTAGTATTAAAGCATCCATTTCTATGTGCTACCATGGGTTAATAAGCCGTCATATGTTGCTGTACTATATAATATTGAGGTAATGTGCTTCCATGTACCTCCACAGTCCACAGTGTAACTTCACTCCCAAAGTAACAACCTCCTTTTATAACCTTGTTTGATCACTGCCTTCATTGCACTGTTTTCCTTGCCCATATGGAAAAATTACTTGTTCATATGTAAGATGTGCAGTACATGGGCATTTATGTATCTATGTATGGTGTGTACTATATATTCTACCATAATTGAAATTGTACTTGTTTACTGATCATGTATGGGGTGTAAATACATATGTTCTTCAGTACTTCTGCCCAGCAGGTAGACTTACACAAAAACTTTGTCTGCATGTGCATCTGGACAAGTACATACTATGTATTTATCCATACATTCAGACTTCTACCAGGCAGGAAGTTTTTAAATAAAACTTCAATGCATGATCTGAACAAGTATTGACCTACATCAGGCTGGTAGTCAAAAACTAAAACTCTATGCAGGTGCAGTGGTGTGAGTACATACCTATGTAAACTGGTGGACAATTTAAATGGAAAATTGACTACATAAACTTTCGAAATATTCTCATGTGCAAATGATCAGACCAATCTAGCTAAAATTTTGTGTGAATGTGGGGCCAACATTTCTTTACATTGTCCCCAAATAGCACCCCCCAGCACCCCCCTGGTTAGCCGTGACAGCCTTCTATATATTTTTTCCGATTTTTTTTCTGGACAATATAATCGGAACATTTTGGAATCCCACACAGAATATTGCTGTGGGAAAGCGCGCTGCCATTTTTGGCATGCTGCCAACACAAGCATTGGATATACTTGTGCTGGCAGTTTTTTGATGGAAAAAAATCACTAATGGCTTGCTCAGAGCTGCACATAGGTTGCAGGGTGATTTTTACCCGCTGCTGTGATGACATTCAAACATATTAAGAACTTTATACGTGCAAACAATTTGATTGTGATTGCAAAAACCACAAATTTACACTTTCTGGGAATGACCTCTTCATCTGTCTGGCCCATTTACACAAAATACAGGACACATTTCCAGTTGTCCCCTGGTGTGCTGACCGTAGCAAAATGGATGGATAAAGAAATACAGAGAATTGATAATTAGGCTCATATTCGCACATTTACTTATTTGCACTATTTTACATTTCATGCACCATATTAACTTACCGCAAATTGTATTTCCTACACTTATTACGTATCCATGGAGAATATTCGATTAGGAAAGTGTTCTATAAGTTATTGATATGTTTATGTGGAATATTTAGGTTAAAAGGTCAAATATGTTATTATTAGGTGTATTAACATAATATTAGGCTCATTCAACTCGCCGTAATTTTCTGATCATTATTATATATACATTTACATGGTTTACTTGTAAGTTGACAAAGTCAAATCTTGTGAATATTTATGTGCTGCGTAATTATCTAGGCCAGCGTCCTAATAGAGAAATAGTGCCCTGTGCACAACTAGCATTTACTGTACGTATTTACGAAGCCCTTCGCGTAGGCATAATTGTTATAACCCTACTCATAAGTTATATTATCTTTACTTTGATATTAATTATAATACCCTGCTCAAGTTGAATATTATAAACCCTGCTCAATTTCAATACCCATTTACTCCAAATAAGTCCCAATTTGTTAATTATGAAATACACGTTTTCAGGAAGTGATTATTATTGTTGTGTTGAATATACCATGTTCTATTTGCATCATTAGGAACATTTGCACCACTATTTATAATTTCCTAACCCTATCATATTAGTTCCAATGTGCGTCAATGTTTTCTGACAAATTGAAGCAAATTAGTAAATCGGCCGAGTTTGCCGACTTCGCGCCTCTCAAGATTAATAGTTTTTCTATTAGCCCAATTTGTACCTGGTATTTCTTTACCATAATTGTTTGAATGTATGCACGCGCAGTATAAGGCAACTGTTTCGGCTAGATGTGTTTATTTGTTGCATTCGTGACTTATTTGTATATTTGTATTAGGAAATTACTGTAGCTGTTTTTCTATACGTGATTTCCGTGTCTTAGCTACTTTGGAAGTTTTTACTTCAGTCTGCGGACCCACCCCAAGTGAACAAAATAAGCTAGCGATAGAAACTTCGACTAGGAAGCTCGCTAGGCTTTGCGCTTTTGTAACACGCTGTATCTGATCGAAATAAAGTACCTGAAACAATTCGAACCCCCTTTTCAACACACAACTACGAAATAAACTCGACTTGGCTGTCGACAAGTGGACGTTCGGCTACAACGGGAAATCAACCACTCTAAAGGCCGTTTCTCACTACGGTCTTGAAGCAGCCGGATTCGGTGGTAGAAGACGCTGACTTCGGTAGCTTCATCACATGGCGCAGCGAGCAGGGTGATTGCATGACATTGTGCTATCACCAAGCCGGAACGGACATTGTGCGGCAGTTGGCAGAACTTCAAAAGTCCTGCTGAACATCAATTGGCCTTGGCTGAGCGTTGGCTGTTGATTTGCAGACAGCATTGTGCCAAAGTCACGGCACTCCTGTCTACATCCTGGGAGCGGTTCTACGCTCACGCGCGGAGGACACTGGAGTTCTGACAAGCCTGTCAGGATTTCAGGCAGCTTTCACCAGTGTTCTGGCAAGGTGCTAGACGCTGGGCGGCACCGGCATTTGACAAGGAGTCATTGTCGGACGGTGGTCAAACTTTTGCTGGACGCTTCTGGACATCAGGACGCCAGTGACCGCTCGCACGTCCTTCCTATGCCAAGGGAGGGTGACCTGACGGAGACAGGATTGCCACAGAGCCACGCTAGTCAAAGGGCTGTTTTTTGGGCATTCGCGGAGGTCCCTCGCTCCACTGGGTAAGAGTGGACTCATACCTCGGAAGTGCAAAAGTAGGGGTATCAGTGTACAAAGGGCTGTAGCTGACAGAGGGCTGTAGCTGACAGAGAGTGGATTTGAAAACCAAGTATTAAGATACTTGGTAGCGTGTAGGGGCTTTGCGGAGCTCCCATCAAATATACACGCTGTGCCTGCTCGGTACCATCAGATCAGACAGCACAAAAGTGCCAGAATACTGCATTGCACAGGCGCAATTGCAGAGCAGTGTACAGAAACACTGCCCAGAATCAGAAAGTGCACCAGAGTGCACAGAAACGTGTCACAGGCGACACGGCAAGCGCAGCACTGCGCACAGCGGCACAGGAGCCGCCCAGGAAAGCAAGTGGCCGGCGTGGTCACAAGGCACACAGGCGTGCCAGAAATAGCGCCAGAGCGCTCAGAAAGAGTGTGTACGGACCCTCTTTGGGCGCACACTGCTGGGCAAATAAATTGTTTATTGTCCAGGTGGATTTGACCGGTGTGTTGAAGTCAACGCGTGTAAACAATCACGTCAGGGGCTTTAGGAACACACCTGGTGCCAGTGCAGTAAAGGTCAACGCGTGAGAACACGTCAGGGGCCTGTAGGACTGCATTGGTATTGTGCGTGGCACAACAAATCCGTAGTGCACAGAGCACTACACAGAAAGACGCAGAGAAGCGTTACAGGCGTCACAGGAGACGCACTATAAAGAGAAACAGTGAAGGAAAATTCATCAGCAAAAATGGTTTCACCAACGGGTCACATCAGAAAGACCCTGGGGCCGGCAAAGCACAGGGTGGACAACAGATTGGCAAGAGAATATGCCAAATATGACCCAGAGCTATTTGCGGGAGCAACAAAGGAAGAAAAGAGAACAGAAATGAGAAGAGTGATTGCATCTGTCAAACAGGAGGGTGCAAAATTGGAAAGTGCAATGACTGCAGTGAGAACTCAATTTGACGCATGGAGGGATGTCGTCAAGGACATTGACGAACCCGACCAGATGGAACAAGAACAGAAGATATACCAAGACTCATATGAGGAATATGCAAACATGGCAGACTTAGTGACACAGAAAATTGCAGCCATGAATGTATACATCGAAGAGTTGCAAGACATGATCCAGCAACAGAGCGGAAATACCATGTATGAAGTCAATACAGCATTCATACAGCAGATGGCTGCCCAGATGGCTCTGACAGCTCAGGGAGCTGCTCCGGGGGCCAGTTCAACCAATGCAACCACAGCAAAGAGCGTCAAATTACAGAAACTGG
Source organism: Sphaerolaimus hirsutus (assembly GCA_964036195.1). Taxonomy (NCBI): domain Eukaryota; kingdom Metazoa; phylum Nematoda; class Chromadorea; order Monhysterida; family Sphaerolaimidae; genus Sphaerolaimus; species Sphaerolaimus hirsutus. Next base: position 30,054,829 of record OZ038452.1, read on the forward strand.
AAGTGGAACAGTTTACTGGGGAAATTGTCAAATTTCGATCATGGTGGCAAATGTTCGAATCCCACATTCACAATCGGACAGATTTGGAGGACATTTCCAAGTTCTCATACTTGAGGAGCTTGCTGAAAGGCTCAGCATTTGGCATGATTAGTGGATTGAGTGTGACCGCAGAGAATTATGCACCCGCAATTGCAATGCTCAAGAAGAGATATGACCAGCCAGTTGTGGTCAGAAACACGCTGATGAGTAATATCATGAAGTTGCGACAGGCCAGGAATACCTGTCAGGATATGAGAATTTTGTTCGATGCAATTGAAAGGCTGCTCCAGCAGTTGGAGTCACTGGGTGAATCAGTGGAACATCCAATGCTGTTGAGCCAGCTACAACAGAAAGTACCACCCGAGGTTCTCAGAGAAATCCAGAAGGAACAGGGAACTGAGGAAGCCTTGACGGTGGAGATATTCAGAAAGCTGTTTGGCAAGCAGCTAGCACTCAGTGAGGCTGTACAGCATGCACAGCAAACTGAGGCACCAGTTCAGCAATCGCGCCAGGGATTCGGGAATAATCCCCGCGCACAGCAATTCAATAATCGGTTCCAAGGCAATGGGAATCGATTCAGAGGGCCAGAGAACCCAAGGACCAGCACAGGGAGCATGTCTGTGATCCAGAATGGTCAGAGTGCACCACAGGCTGGATTCATGAATCCTGGGAGGCCGTGTGTGTTCTGCAATGACACACAGCAATTACACTTTAATGATAAGTGTCCAAAGTTCAAAACTGCCAGAGAAAGGAAAGTGATTTTGTCAAAGGCAGAGCGATGCCTGAGATGCCTGCAGAAAGGGCATTACATGAATCAATGTCAATTTACAAGAAGTTGTTTCTATTGCAAGTCCAATAGGCACCACACTGCGGTGTGCCCAGAGAAATTTGGAGACAATAGCAATGGAAACGCTGGACGGCAAATTCCAGCATTCAAAGCAAATGGTCAACAGAATGGCCAGCAATCAGCAAACAATGGCAGAAAGTTTGTGCCAACGGTCGGTCGACCAGCACAGAGCCAACAGAGAAAGGCCACAGTGAATTGTGTCACTGTGGAAGAAGCTGGACCAGAAGTGGTAGAGACAGAAACCATATCTAGCACAGTGGTTACAGAACCAAATACAAAGCAACAAAATACGTCAGTGAACCTGTCAGTAAACAGGAATATGTCAATGCTGATGACAGCCAAAACCGTAATTGAGGCTTCAGAAATGGATACAGAGATGGAGCCTGAACAGCCACCACTACAGATTCAAGCGTTCCTGGACACAGGATCCCAGGGAACGTACATGTCAGAAAAAGTGGCCAAGAAACTCAATTTGAAGAGTACAGGTGAACACCACATCCAGGTGTACACATTCGGAAATGAAAAGCCGCACTATAAAGTAGTACAGCAAGTGGAATTCAGAATGCGGCTCAGAAATGGCCAGAAAGTTGATATGGTGGCTGATGTGGTCCCGACGTTGACCACAGAACAAATCAAAGTGCCTGTGTCAGAACAGGACGAAAAGTACCTGCAGAAGTACTTCCCGGATGAAGGTTACTTTGCAGACAGAATTCCCAAGGAAAAGGGAACAGAATGCAAGTTCAAGCCAGACATTATAGTGGGCTTGAATTATTTCTGGGACTTGATGTCCAGAAACACCAGCACCACCAGACTTCCGTCAGGATTGTATGTGATTCCATCAGAATTGGGATTGCTGATGGGAGGTGGGCAGCTGACAAGCAACAGAAATCAATGGACCACGGATGGCGCATATCCGGTGGTTGTCAACACAATTGTGCATCAAATTCAGAGAGAAAAGTGGTACGAGGAAGCACCGTTGTCAATTGCTCCTGTACCAAATGTCAAAGACATGGACAGACTGGATACCATTGGCATAATGGACCAGCCAGACCTCGTCGAGGACGATGAGGCCATCAAGCAATTCAATGAGAGTGTACAGAGAAACCCAGATGGACGGTACTCTGTAAAGTTCATGTACAAGCCAAATTTGCATGAACTTCCAGACAACAAAGCAATGGCGTTCAAGAGGTTCAGGTACCTCACCAACAGGCTCAAGAGAGACCCAGAATTACTGGAGAAAATTCAGGCAATCATGAAAGCACAAGAGGAGCAAGGAGTGATTGAGAAAGTCCAAGAGGATATTATGGATGGCAGAAAGTTCCATATATTGCCTCATCAACCAGTGATAACGCCAGAGAAAACTACCACAAAGGTCAGAGAGGTATATGATGCCTCAGCGAAACCGCCAGGCATGCCAAGCTTGAATGAGTGCATGTACCGCGGTCCAGTGATACTACCACAGCTGGTAGGGATGCTGATGCGATTCCGGTTGCATGGAATCGCCCTGGTCGCAGACATAGAGAAAGCGTTTCTGCAGATTAGTCTGCAGGACAGTGACAGAGATGTGACAAGATTTCTGTGGTACAAGGATCCCACGAAACCATCCATGGAGGACAACATTCAGATTTACAGATTTGCCAGAGTACCATTTGGTATAATCTGCAGCCCAGCGCTGCTGGCGCTGACAGTCAGATACCACCTGAATCAAGCTGGCACAGAAAATGCAAAATTGATCGATGAAAATCTGTATGTGGATAATTTGATCCTCAGTGTGGACACAGAGCAGAAAGCAATCGAATTGTACCAGGAATCCAAAGTACTGTTCACAGAGGCACAGATGAATCTGAGAGAATGGAACAGCAACAATAAGAGCTTTACTTGGCAATTGGCAGAGTCAGATGTAGCCAAGGAAATTGTCACAACAGTCCTAGGAATGAAATGGGACACAGAAAGCGACCAGATGTGGCTGAAAACGCCAAAGACAGTTCAGCAATCACAACTATCAGAAACTGACCAGAAAATCAAACTTCCCACGAAAAGGACAGTTGCGAAGGTAACTGCGGGATGTTTTGATCCAATGGGACTCATCAGTCCTGTCCTACTGCCAGCAAAGAGATTTTTGCAGACGTTATGGCATTCAGGACCAAGTGCCAAAGAATGGGATACCCCCCTGTCTGAGGAACAGACAGCAATTTGGCAGCAATTGGAGACAGAATTGCTCAAAGTTGGACAGATCAAGTTCAACAGAAATTTGAATTATCAGAGTGGTGCAGATGCACAACTGCACATTTTCGTTGATGCCTCAGCAATGGCATACAGCGCAGCGGCATACATATGCCAGAAAACAGAAAATGACAGCGGCACATCAAGCCTGCTGTACTCCAGATTGAGACTCGCTCCAAAGAAACCAGAAGTGACAATTCCACGGCTGGAATTGTTAGCAATGTTGATCGGCAGCAGAATGTCAAAATTTATTCACAAAGAGCTCAAGGATGTCAAATTCAGTCAAACAGTTGTATGGTCAGATTCAACCTGTTGTCTGAAATGGCTGACAACCGCGAAGCCACTGGCATGTTTTGTCAAGAACAGATTGGATGAAATCAAGAAAATTCAGAACGAGACAGAGAACATGCACATCAGACACATCGCAGGACTGGAGAACCCAGCTGACATGGCCACAAGAGGCATGAATATGTCAGAGTTGGAAGGCAGTAACCTGTGGTGGAAAGGGCCAGAATGGCTAACGACTGGAGAATGGCCAGAGCCGAAAGTGGAGCCAGTTACGCCAGAAGTAATAGCAGAAATCAAGAAAGAAGAGCTCAAGTTCCCAAAAGCCAGTCCAATTTACCTGGGCGCCACACAGCAAGTGGTCAGTGACCCAGATGCCAGCAATGTGCAAGCTGATGAAAGCAAGCAAAGCAATCCATTGGGAATTGAGATACAGAGATTCTCATCACTGACAAAATTACTGGATACAACAGTATACGTGATGAGATTTGTGCGACAGATGCACAAAAAGCGCAGCAGAAATGGCAGTCAGAGTGGACTGTCAGAAATCATGGAAAGTATCTGTGGTACAATGAAACCACAGGGAATTATCAGCATTGAAGAAAGAGAGATTGCGTTGAGATACTGGATCAAAGTAACGCAACAAAATCATTACAAAAGAGTGGCAGAGATTCTGGCAACAGGCCACAGCAAAGGCAGCCAGGATGGTAAGAAAACAGCTGCAGACCAGCAGTTGATCAAATGGCTCAATGTGCAAATGCATCAGGATGGAATCCTGAAGTGCCACGGCAGAATGGAGCATACAGACCCACAGGAGGTCACAGTGCCACTCATACTGTTGCCAGCAACGGCTACAGTGACTCAGCTGATCGTCAGAGACCAGCATGAGAAGTTGATGCACGCAGGAGTGCAACACACATTGGCAGCGATCAGACAAAAGTACTGGATTACACAGGGCAGACGGGTGATCTACAATATGACCAGAACCTGCCCAACCTGTAAGAAATTGGGAGCGAAACCGTACCAGCTTCCACCAATGCCAGATTTGCCAGAAACCAGAGTTCAGAGAGCCAGACCGTTCCAGTACACGGGCTTGGATTATTTGGGACCAGTTTGGTATAAAGTGGACAAAGATCACAGGAAAATGTGGATCTGTTTGTTCACATGTATGGTGACACGTGCAGTTCACCTAGAGAGTGTGCTAGACATGACAGCACAGGAATTCCTGAACGCAGTCAGGAGATTCATCGCCAGGCGTGGAAAACCTGAGGCAGTGATTTCAGACAATGCAACGCAATTCAAATTGACAGAGAAAGTGCTCAGCTCAAGCACTGACAAGGCCATTAATACTGGGAAAGAATGGTCAGAAATGGTTAAAAGTGGAGCAGTACAGACTTACTGCTCACAGCAACAAATCCAGTGGAACATGACTACTCCTATGGCACCATGGCAGGGAGGAGTCTATGAGAGAATGGTGGGCATCACCAAGAAACATTTCAAGGCAGCTGTGGGGCACAGAATGTTAACCCTGCAAGAATTGTTGACACTTCTGCCAGAAGTTGAGGCCGTGATCAACAGCAGGCCAATATCTTATATCTATGGTGATGTGAAGAGCCTCAGAGTGCTGACGCCAAAAGACTTCCTGACAGGGGAAGGTCAGATTGGAGCACCACAGTTTGATGCAGACAAAGATGGAGAATTTGTGCCCAAAATGGATAACACAGCGAAACTGCAGAAATATTGGGAGACAACTCAGCAAACTTTGAATAAGTTCTGGGACTTGTGGCATCAAGAGTATATCCCGAGCTTGAGGGAAAGGACTCAGGTGACACACAAACATGGCAGATTGACAGCGACTCAAGAACCCAAAGTGAATGAAGTTGTGCTGATTTATGAAGAGAACATGCCCAGAGGTGCATGGAAAATGGGTCGCATCGAGCAGTTAGAGCCCAGCAAAGATGGACAGATTCGCTCAGCAAAAGTCAGAACTGCCAACAGAAATGTGGTCAGCAGACCACTCAATCAATTGTATCCGCTGGAAATCAATTCAAAGACAATGGATATCCCAGAGACAGCAGTGACAGTCAAAGTGGATTTTCTGGACCCAGCAATTGTCCAGAAACATATCAGAAATCAGAACTCAAACAGAGACTCTGTACCAAACCCTGCTCAGAGGAATTCAGCATCAGATAGAGTCCTGAGGAGTGCAACAGGGAAAGCCACAGCAACCACCAGCAGTTTGGTGATTGGAATGCTGTGCATGGTGTTGATGTTGACAGGCATGTCAGAGTCAGCAACGCTGAGAGAAGCCGGCAAGGCTTACAGCGAAGTATTTTCTAGAACATACGTTCTAGAAACCTCGACAGTAAGGCCACCATCATTGGCAGCGCATCATGGATTGCCGCCTTTGCCTTCAGAATGGCCACCAAAATCTGTCAGAGAAATGCAGACTTATGAGAGATTCAAGGATGCAATTAAGGATCATCCTGTGGAACAGGTGATCAGTTCACAAAGCCAGAAGTACCAAATTTGTACCAGTGGGAGGCATGGACATGCGCTTACAGTTCCTGAAGAAGTGCAGTGCCATATCCCACCAAGGAATTTTGTCAAGGCAATGAAAGTTACACTTTACGCACAGAGACAGATTCCACAGAAAGAGAAAGCATACAGATGCTACATCAGAATCAAAGAGATCATCACACACACCAGTTTCTGGGGAGCGAAAGGCATTACAGGCAATTTTGAGAAATACCAACAAGTTGGCGTGGTAGCCTGTAACTATGCAAGAATTCACAAGATGTTCAGAGGAACACCTTTAATGGAAATGGAGCCCAGAGTGTGGACAACCAATCAAACCTTGAATGTGGAATATTCATGGTGTTGCCATGACAAAGAGAATGTCGTCAGTAACTTCTACATGGAAGAAGGAACCGTGGCTTCACTTGATGGAAAGACTGTAATCAGCGACTTGCAAGATTTCAGCCAGTGCAGAGCCATGATGGGACATTGCAGAGACCACAATTATGGGATCACAGTGTGGGATACAGAGAACTTCAAGCATCAATGTGCATATGAAAGAATTGGCAGATTCAAATCAGAGATATCTGGCCAGACAATTATCGTGTCAAAATTGCAAGCAGCATACTCCCACAGCAACAAGACAAAGAGGCCAATCGGTTCAGAATGTGTTCCGGGAGATACATACTACACCGATCAAGGAGGTGTATTCATCCAGTTTGACAGAAGAGAAGATGTGCCTGTGGAATGGGCAATGCCAGGAAAGATAGTGGAAGCAAGAGAGTCGACAATCAGTGGAACATTGTATGCCAGATTGGACGACAGAAACTCCAAGTTTCAGTTCCTGCAACATGTGGTCAAAGAAATGACTCAGGCACAATTTGCGATTGTATGGCATCAGCTATGTCAACTTCGCAAGAACCAGCTGGACATGTTGACTCAGCTTTTCCGCATCGATCCAACACTGGGGATTCGAGCCATGCTGGGAAGACAGGATGTTCATGCAGAATGGGCTGGAGAAGCAATTATGTTTTGGGAATGCAAGGAAGTGCAGCCATACATAATTTATCAGACAGGAAAAGTGGGAGAGACATGCTACAAATACACACCAATGAGATTGGACAAAGACGGGCCCTTGTGGTTCAAGAGCCCAGGCAGCAGAGACTTGGTGGAGAAATCACCAGAAGAGGACTGCAGCCACACCACACCGCACCTGTACAGAAATGAGCATGGACAGTGGAAGTCCGCACATGGAATGGTGCATGTCACAGAGACACCAATCGAAATGACATGGAAAGGACAGTGGCAGGCCTTCACATTTGATGCGCCTCACCTGTTCACCAACATTGTCAACAGAGCGACCAATTTCATGGATGTCAGAGGCCAGATTCAGAGACTACAGAATTTGGAGCATGTGCAGAACCAGTTGATCGATTACACAGCAGATATGTCATTGGATCCCAGAGTGATCAGAAATTCAATAGAAGACATTGGAGCTGGAATTGGACAGACAGCAGCAGGAATCGGCAAAGCATATGGTCACTATATATCTGGAGTGTCAAAAGGGTACACCAACTTTATGGGAGGAATGCTGAAAGGACCCTTTCAAGTGATCATCAACACAATCGCAATGCTGCTGGGAATCACAATCCTGGTAGCTGGAATTGTAGCTGCAGGATACCTGTGGTACAATTGGAGAATTACCACAGGGAAACCAGTGATTCCACCATGCGTATACACATGCATATGGAAATGCATAGTATGCCCGTTCAAATGCATATGGCTATGCTTCAGAGCCATCAGATATACTATCAAGAAATCAACTCAGAAAGAGACCAATTATCCACAAAGAAAAGTGCGCAAGACAGAGTTAAAACCAGCAATCAAGAGGAGAGCCAGATCCAACTCAACACAGTCCGTCAGATTTGCCAGGAGAGCAGAAACCGAGGACAGAATGGCAAAGTCACTATCAGCATACGTTCAGCCAGATGAAAGTTCAGCTGATGAAGGACAAGTCAGAGCCAGGAACAGAGACAGTATTCACATGCCTGATATCCGCAAATTCACCACACGCGAACGCGCAGGAAGCGATACGGGCAACTACCTGCTTCATCATCAGGCTAGGTCGGCGTTGGCATCACCAGCAACCGGACCTGCAACTTCACGCACGCCTACTACTTCGCGCACGACCACGTTCACCACCGAGGCGACTGTGGAAACGCCACTCATCACTTTGGCGCCCACCACCACCAGCATGTGACGTTGCTGCAACAACGGGGTGCAGCAACTCTTCCGCCCGGAGTGTGCTGACCGTAGCAAAATGGATGGATAAAGAAATACAGAGAATTGATAATTAGGCTCATATTCGCACATTTACTTATTTGCACTATTTTACATTTCATGCACCATATTAACTTACCGCAAATTGTATTTCCTACACTTATTACGTATCCATGGAGAATATTCGATTAGGAAAGTGTTCTATAAGTTATTGATATGTTTATGTGGAATATTTAGGTTAAAAGGTCAAATATGTTATTATTAGGTGTATTAACATAATATTAGGCTCATTCAACTCGCCGTAATTTTCTGATCATTATTATATATACATTTACATGGTTTACTTGTAAGTTGACAAAGTCAAATCTTGTGAATATTTATGTGCTGCGTAATTATCTAGGCCAGCGTCCTAGTAGAGAAATAGTGCCCTGTGCACAACTAGCATTTACTGTACGTATTTACGAAGCCCTTCGCGTAGGCATAATTGTTATAACCCTACTCATAAGTTATATTATCTTTACTTTGATATTAATTATAATACCCTGCTCAAGTTGAATATTATAAACCCTGCTCAATTTCAATACCCATTTACTCCAAATAAGTCCCAATTTGTTAATTATGAAATACACGTTTTCAGGAAGTGATTATTATTGTTGTGTTGAATATACCATGTTCTATTTGCATCATTAGGAACATTTGCACCACTATTTATAATTTCCTAACCCTATCATATTAGTTCCAATGTGCGTCAATGTTTTCTGACAAATTGAAGCAAATTAGTAAATCGGCCGAGTTTGCCGACTTCGCGCCTCTCAAGATTAATAGTTTTTCTATTAGCCCAATTTGTACCTGGTATTTCTTTACCATAATTGTTTGAATGTATGCACGCGCAGTATAAGGCAACTGTTTCGGCTAGATGTGTTTATTTGTTGCATTCGTGACTTATTTGTATATTTGTATTAGGAAATTACTGTAGCTGTTTTTCTATACGTGATTTCCGTGTCTTAGCTACTTTGGAAGTTTTTACTTCAGTCTGCGGACCCACCCCAAGTGAACAAAATAAGCTAGCGATAGAAACTTCGACTAGGAAGCTCGCTAGGCTTTGCGCTTTTGTAACACGCTGTATCTGATCGAAATAAAGTACCTGAAACAATTCGAACCCCCTTTTCAACACACAACTACGAAATAAACTCGACTTGGCTGTCGACAAGTGGACGTTCGGCTACAACGGGAAATCAACCACTCTAAAGGCCGTTTCTCACTACGGTCTTGAAGCAGCCGGATTCGGTGGTAGAAGACGCTGACTTCGGTAGCTTCATCACACCTGGTATATGTTTAACAGATAATTGTTGCCTGAATTCAATGGGCACTAGCATTTAATGATTTGCATGCAGATGCCGCAGAGGCTGGTCACGCTTTTACAGAAATGCTGTATTTGAACAGTGGTATTTCCACTGATCGCCATAAATGCAATCTTCGTGCAACAATGTGGTGCAGGACCAGCCACATGTTGCTCATGACACTTAGGAAGCCAGTCCTGGCCACCATGTGCTGTATCATAAGCCTGGGGCTGTGTAAGACACATTAGTTCCAATATATGTTTTGTTCAAAAAAATATTTCAGGTTTGATCTTCAGCAAAATTTTGGTGTAGGGATTGCGTCGGTTGTGAGGGGGTGGAATAGTTGCAGGAAGTTACCATCTCATATGTCCCAAAAAATCAGTGGCCTAAACCATCCCCAACCCATTTTATAAATAAATCAAATTCTGGCCTGAACAAAAATTTGTATGGATTTTCCATTTATATTGACCAGAAAAAAAGTGGAAAAAAAATATTTTCAGCAACATGGGTGGCCTGAGGGGGTGCCACTTTGGTTATATATAGTATATACTTTGGGGCACCCTCACACTAAGTGACAGCCTGATGGCTTGCTTGTGTGATTTTTAAAATGTTATTTTGTGAATTTTCCATTTATATTGTCCACCAGTTTATTTATTTACCCATACATACAAATTTCTGCCAGGCAGAAAGTTTTAAAATATTTCATGCCTCTGTACATCTACCATATACCTTATGTATGCATGTACTTTGTACTTGACAGAGAGTTTCCATGTATTGAGCATACCTGAGAATGCAATGGTACTTGCCTTGTGCAGGGGATCTTCTGTCAAATGCAATCAGACTTACTGATTCCGGCCCATTTTTCCATTTTCCGGTTGAAAAATTTTTACCTTTCCGTTTCCATTTTTCCCGGCCATTTTTCCATTTTCTGGCTCGATTTTCAGTTTTCTAGCATTTTTCCATTATTTTTCCAATCTGTATTGATATTTTTCCACTATGGTGTTTTTTTCTACCAGGTTCTTGTGTCATTCATAATTTTTATCTGTATCCAAATCTGTAAAAAAACACAAAGTAATTTTGGACACATACTTTGCAGTCCGCTGAGTATACTTTTTACTGTTCAGTTACATCAAAGTTCACTTTTGCTAAATTCTTATTGTTGTTGTAGTGTGTTTTTGCTACCTTTTGATGATTTTTTGTTGGTTCAGTAAAGCTTGAACTACAAGTGAAGTTACTGGCATGATCCATAGTTGCAGAATGTACAGCTACCACAATCAAAGCCAAACAGGCAAACCTGCATGCAAATTCGTCCATTTCTGCCAGGCAGAAAGTTTTAAAATATTTCATGCCTCTGTACATCTACCATATACCTTATGTATGCATGTACTTTGTACTTGACAGAGAGAGTTTCCATGTATTGAGCATACCTGAGAATGCAATGGTACTTGCCTTGTGCAGGGGTTCTTCTGTCAAATGCAAAGTGTACTACCATATCCAAATTTGACCTTTACTGACTAAGGTTGTGTTTCAATGTGGGTCACATCTAATTAGGCAGGAAGATGCACTTTGCTTTGTGTCATGTCTGATTACTGTATTAGTACTTGTATACATGTATGAGCCCTGAACCATATAAATATGGGTGGCAAAGCAAGCAAAGGCATCACTTGCAGTTTTCCACTGCAACACTTCTACCTGTTCCTGTGCTATATATAAGATTTCTTTGACTGCCTTATTTTCTATCGGCAGTCATATCATTGTCTGCTTTTCTAGTAAAGGCTATTTTAGATTATTTTTTTTGTACCTGTTTTACTACATTTTTGTGGACTTGTAATTAAGTTTTGCTCATCAATACTTGCTAAATTTCCAAAGCTCAAAAGATAAATAAAAGGAGCAAAGTATCGGAGCAAATTATTTCATTTTTTTGACCATATCTAAGCTATTGGTGTAGGGCTAATTTTTAATATATACTGTGCACTCTTGACAAATCTGTACATCTGTTATAATTTTTTTCAACTGAGAAACATATTATAAGAGTGAAACTTGTGTAACCCTGTTCTGAGTTATTTTGTCATATTCTTAAGATTTCAGTGAAATTTGCTTATACTAAATTGTTTTCTCTTTCATTTTTGGCTAAAGGTAAATAAAACCAAAATTCAAATTGTGTTTCTTTTAAATAAATAACCTTCAAGATAATAATATAAAAATCACAAAAATTATGTAAACAGTACTACATCAACAGTACTACAATAAAAATCAACAAAAATCTGAAATTTCTCTAAAAATAAAATTTCAGATCCCTTCAAAATTTCTTTAGAATTGTCCAACATTCGCCACACATTGCTCTGGAACTTGGGCATTTCCAATAACTAGCCCATTACAAAGCTGTGAAAGAGAAGTTATAAGTTATTTTCTAGGAAAATACATAATTTCTTTTATGGTATAGAATTTTTCTTAAAATAGAAGAAACTATAAAAATTTTCTAAAAAAAAGTATCTCAAAAGGATTAAAAAGAAAATTTAAAACATTAAATTAAAATCCTGGATGTTTTTAGGAATAAATACTGAGAAACTTATTCTGTGTTTTTGCAGTATCTGTCTATCTATTTTAGTATTTTTGATATTTTTCTTTGGCTGGGTGTGGGCCAAAAATCAAAGCTGGTCTACTTTAAAAATCTGTAGCTCAAATAGGACCTGCTAAATACTTGGAATTTAAAATTTCAATCAGACTAGCTTTGCTTCACAAATAAATATTATTAGTACCAAAATTTATCACTAAAGAAGCTACAATTGAGTGACGTTAGGGAAGGGTTTGTGTATACCGTATTGGCTTGTTTTGAGTGCCATGCTTGAATTGAGTGCCATGCTCGAATACAGTGCCAGGGTAACCACGTTATGAAACAATACAGTGCCATGCTTGAATTGAGTGCCCCCCACACTGAAGTAATAGAAGCAAACATGACACAGGAAACGCAGTACGTTTAAAAACGTTACCACATGCGAGTGGCTTCTGTTTTGTCGCTTCTGTTGTTAAAAAATGTCCAGTCGTTGTTGTATCTAATTGACACAGCTGTTGCAATTACATCATAATTATACTCGGCAGACAGCACACCTAGTATGAAAACCTACCATAATTTAATGAATAAAATCTTGTGATAAATTTCCTAATTAATAAGTAAAAACAAAATATTATGATGAAAAACTGTATATTTTTTGGTTCATTATTCAGATGGTTTATGGTAGGTTTTCTTACTAAGTGTGATGTCCGCAGCGTATATGCAGCTGGAATCGATATACGTACCAAAATGTGTATATCGATGTCTATAAAGGAATTGAAATACCAAACCAAATAATAAGCCTTACCAAATAATACAGTACCATGCTCGAATTGAGTGCCACTGTAAGGACGTTGTGAAAAAATACAGTGCCCGGGGTTCAAAACAAGCCAATACGGTATACAGTTATATATGCCTATACACACATACATATATGTAATTGTTTTATTTTTCTACGTCTGACTATGGTGAATTTTCGAAAAATTTCTGGCGAAATAATAGACCACCCTCGAATTAACCCACCTCAAATTTTGCTGGCAAAAAAATAAACCCCCTGGGGGTATTTCGAGGTAATACGGTATTTTTGACACAAATCACCACTTATAATGCTATCCCATGGCTTCACAGCCATTGTATGGTCATATATAACATCACAGAGTATTGCCACTGTCTGATATACCTACATATATACAGGGTGCGGCAATTTAGACCTGCGCTCTAGATTTCAAATCACTGGGTGGTTGGATTAACGTCAAATTTTAGGTCAACATTTACAACTAAATAGGAAAGGATCCCTAAAAATATGGCTGCGATAGCTCCACTCGTTCTCAAGTTATTGATGCAAACACCAATAATTGTCGCTTTACTACCACCTTGCTTTACAACCAATTACGCAAGCGTCTGCCGATTTCCTTATCGGTAAGGCGGATTAGTGGCGCGCGCGAACGCATTTTGGCATGACGCTGCGAAAAAAAAAACGAGAAAAAAAACTGAAAAAAGAATCCCAATCCAGATCCGGGTCCCAAAAAGTGGATCCCGTTTGAAACCTATCATGGGGTGGTGGTAAAGTGACAATTACGCGTTTGCATGAATAACTTGAGAACGAGTGGAGCTATCCCAGCCATATTTTCAGGAACCTTTTCCTATTTAGTTGTCAATGTTGACGTAAAATTTGACGTCAATCCGACCACCCAGTGACAAGTTATTCGAAATCTAGAGCGCCCATCGAAAGTTATTCCAACCCTAGTAAAGTCAAGAATCAAGAGCAAAGTGAAAAGCAAATGTGAAAATGACAAATGGAATTCAAGAGTAAAGCTAAAAGTCAAAGGCCAATTCAAGAGTTAAGTCAACAGTCAAGAGTAGATACCGTAAATGCTCTATTAGGATAACCCCCCTCCAATAAAGTGACCTCTCCAATAGTACGACCCCCTTTGGCACATTGTGTAAGTATTTATAAAGCGACCCCCCAAAAAGAAAAAAATGGACGTAAGAAAATGATGTCGCAATCTTCGGACAATGCTAATTCAGCGGACAAGGTAGCAGCCAGTTCGCCGGAGCCAGCGGGCAATTCACAAGGGTATACATTTTGCCATATTACAAGGGCAATATTTCTTTACAATGCCATGCTCATACTAGAGTTAAATACATGAACAGTTGAGTTGTTGAGGTGTCAAAACATACAATGCGACCATAGGCGGCGTAAGTGCTTGTGCGCTTGTGAATGTCACAAGCGGAATTTTGGTGTCACAAGCAGAAATTTCATTGTCACATTGTGACATTCACAAGCATGTATTGTACAAACGAGAATGAAAGCCCAAAATTAGCTCAAAATCGCTAAAATTTGCTCCATTTTGCCAATTTTCACCTGTATACCTAATCACTATTTTCATCTATATACGTGGTTATACACCTATTTTTAGCCAATTTTATTTATATTTAAAGGGATTTCGAAATTTTTGGCTGACTGCCAAGTTCACATAAGGGCTCCATTAAAAAGGTGTCACAAGGTGAAATTTTGGCTGATGTGAATGTCACAAGCGCAAATTGGGACCTTGCGCCACCTATGAATGCGACCCTCTCCAATAAAGCGACCCCCAAAAATGTGCTGAAAACAATAAACTGACAGTCGCCTTATTGGAGCATTTACGGTAGCCAGAAATTTGCGTCAGGATAGATAGCTGAGCAGCCTCCAGGGTAGATAAATGGCAGCCTTCCTTCCTGATTGGAGACTGCTGGTCCCAGATATGGAGTTTTGAAGTCATATACATTGCTGTTCATGACGTTTTTATACGGATGACATTCAGAAGTTTGAAGTGCTATAAGTTTTGATCAAGAGATATTAATCTGATCATTTCAGTAATGTTCTTCTCCCAATAAAGTTAATAAGATAGAATGAGTATATTTGACATTCAAAAATTGTGCCAATTCAACGAAGAAAGCATAAACAGAAAGTAATTGCCAAAAGCTGCAGTTTCTGATGTGAAATGCAGAACACACATTAAAACAATGACAGAGTTACAGGGCTTACACCATGGCCCTTGGGGATTTGACCCAACAAATTGAAAATGTCTGCCGACACCAACCACATACAGCTACACGATCAAAGAGTTGAATTTAAAAGATTCTCAGCTCACCTGACCATAACTCCTGGGGAATAATAGACATCATTCTGAAACCTGCTGAAAGTGTAAGTCCAATGGAACCACGTGTAAGTAAAAATATTTTTTATTTTGATGTTTAAAAAAAGTTTTTTAATTGTCCAAAATGGGTGTATAGAGTGGCACCAGTGTATGTTAAGCGTAACAATGTTTTTTCTTAAAGTCTAAAGTCTATTGTGGTCATATTATGACTGGAGAGTCATGGGATAGCATTATAAGCAGTGATTTCTAATTTAAAAGATAAATTTTGACTTCTGATGTATACCAGCACAACCACCTTTGACTTCAATAGGAATTCTCCGTGGAATCATATCCAAAAAAACTACAAAGAGAAGGTGAAAAGTGCAAAAATGCATGCAAAAAACCTGATGCATGAATTTTTTTCCCTTTTGATTTAAAATAAAAATAAAAATAACTAACCACCCATGATCCTAAATACATCTTAAATAAAAATCAGTTGAAAAAATCAAGTGCCATCAATAGAAACCTATGTAAAACATCACAGCACACAAGTGTAGTAGTTGACTGAACTTACTACAAACATTTCATAGTAAGTTCAAATGTACTACTACAAAAGCACCTCATGTGGTTCAAACGAAATAACAGAAACAGAGTCTCATGAGAATCATACCCACAAATGACAGATAATTAAAACAAAAAACTCACTTTAATAAAAAATCAATCAGTTCCAGCCACAGCAAAGGTTTGGAACAGTGCCAAAATGGAGCACCTGCCCACATAGCCATTTGCAATCTGCGCAGTGAAAATTAAAGTAAAAAAGTGTGGAAAATGCCCTGCAAAATGGCAAACATACATTTGCCATTTTGCAGCGCATTTTCCATGACTTTTGACACTTTGAATGAAATCTGCATTTTACACGGTCTGGGAGTGCCCCATGGCACTAGGGTTGGGACCCCGAACCGAATCGAACCACGGTTCCATGCATATTTTGGAACCGAGAACCGGAACCAAAAAAATACCCAAACCGGAACCGAGAACCGGCACTAATACCAGGAACCGACCTTAATACACAAAAGAACCAAAATTTTTGTTCAATTACCTGATGAAAATAGTTATGTGTAATGATTTCAAAGCAACATGCTGCTTTTGTCACTTAGCAAAAATAACCCCAGCTAAGGGTGTAAAAATAGAATCACTAGGTTCAATGAGTTTTTTAAAAATCACTTATCTTGCTGTTTTCTTAAAAAAAT
This sequence comes from Sphaerolaimus hirsutus, assembly GCA_964036195.1. Taxonomy (NCBI): domain Eukaryota; kingdom Metazoa; phylum Nematoda; class Chromadorea; order Monhysterida; family Sphaerolaimidae; genus Sphaerolaimus; species Sphaerolaimus hirsutus. Next base: position 30,071,280 of record OZ038452.1, read on the forward strand.
GTTGAAACAGTTATAAATTTGAAAACAATAGCAAAAGATTTGGTTACACAAAACTAGTGATGGAAGGAAAAACACCATGGGCCAGATTTAATTCTGCCTACAGATTTGTAGGGTAGGGCGTACACCTGATAGATTTTTTAAAGTTCAGCTGCATCGTCGCACATGCACCGAGAGCAAGGCAGTTTGTAAAATATACGAAACCATCCCTTAAGGTCGCCGATATTGCAATCAGGGGTATCTTGAATTTTGACCATCCGAGTGGTTGGATAGATAGCAAATCGCTCCTCCGGAGGGATAGTGTGAGCAAAAGTGGGTGTCCAAAAATTGTAAAATTTCAAAAATTTTGAACGTAAATGTATATGCGGTTCACCTAATGAATTTATGTAGAGGGTTGTTTACACTTCCGAGCTTACAATAATTTAAACATTTCAGTTCTACTTCGACGTTGGGTTTGGGCGATTCGGTGGGCGAACGTGGCGTTGGCGTTTTCGGCTACGTCGCTGCGCTACGTTGGCAACGTGGCAATGTGCATTTCCGTTTTTCCGGTGCCCCATTGTGTTATGTATGTCCTTTTGGCCAAGGAAAGGATTGGAGGTATTGAGGATCTGACACAAAGTTGACGCTGTGATGAAAATAGTTGTTTTTCTTTTATTTGGAGTTTTTTTATTCAATTAGGTAGTTTTTTCTCTTTAAAAAAAAGTTAGACAAGTGAGGTGGCAACAACTTTAACTGTGACAGGTTGATTTAAAAAGTATTTTTTCCAACTTTTATCGGCAGTTTAGGTTGCATAATAAAGTTTCACTTATTTTCTCTAAGTAAAAAAAAGTGACGCTGTGGTTACATGTCGTAGTGCGTGGATGGTCAGTGATGACTGAGGGCACATGGGTTGAATTTTGGCCAACTTTCACTGCATTTTTTGAAGTGAGGGCCGTGGCTATTGATCTAGTATGTACTGTGCATTTCTGCATTTCCGAATTGAGAAACAAAAGTTAATTTACAAGCGATTTTACAAAAGTACACTGATTATAGAGGTGCGGTGATGATTGGTGTTGAAAATGAGAGGTAATTAAAAGAATCGGGTCTAACTCGACAGACATGATCTCATGTCTAAATGCCTACTCCCTTGGCTTGTTGTGAGAACAGCCCAGTCTGCCGATCTCATCGAAACAAGCACCCATACAGTGACAAGTGTACTTATTCTTGAGTGAATTGAGCAGTTTGGTATTTTCGGGGTGTGGTTTTTGCACAGTGCGTATGGGATCAAAAAGCCGTGGTTGACTAATTAACATTCTGGTAGCAGAATGAGTGGTGTAGCAGCGAGAGTGGTCATTTTCATGATAAGTGTCTTCGGTAGTTAATGGCTGTTGCGTTTCGGCATGTGGCAGTGGATTCACTTAGAGTTTGTTCAGTTTCGAACTTCTAAAAAAGTCATGCAATCTAAACATGCATTTGAGCTAAAAAGATTGAAATTTATCAATTTTCCAGTTGCCACTCATTTGCGTTCGTATCTTTATTAAGTGTTATACCGATTTCACATTCATTTTAACTTTAGGTTTGGTAGGGAATAGGTAAAACTCGAGTATGTTAATTTTTATTTGATTTCTACGTTTGCAACTTCGCTATTTTTTTATCTACCTAATCCTAGATTGATTGTTTTTTTTTTTGAGTATTTCCTTTTCCCCTAGAGAACTGATAACTTGACATTTGGATATTTAGGAATTTATGCAAATTTCGTGGTTGATCTTTATTATACAAAAAGATGAAATAATAAGCCGCTTGTTTTTCCTGTTTTTTCCCCGAATATTTTGATAAGTGTAAAGGTGATCTGATTTGAGTGCGTATTTTATCACTCTGGTGGAATTTCCGCTAAGCGTCTTTAAAACGGTACCGTAATTCATTTTTTCCTTGACAGTCAGTGTGAAAGTTAATTCCGTTCGCCTTACCGGTATCCTAATCTCATCATGGATTATCCCACTTACGACATTTTTTCGTTGTGCATTAATAATATGTGTGCGTCTTATGCTTTGGATATCAACGTTATCTTCGTTTACTATACGCTCTTTTTGCTGATGGGATTATTGTTCGCGTGTTTATTTGTCTCGCTTATCGCTGTGTGTTTCCCCGTTCGTGGAGGTGGTTTTGGATTTTCGGTAGAGTTCGCTGAGTAATTTTTGAATCGCCCGCCATTTTTTCGCGCTAAAACAAGTTTTTACAGTATCTCTTGTGTTTTTCCTGTTCTTTTTATTCTTCTCGCATTCGTTCATTTTCTATTTTCGTACTCGTTCCCGTTCCCATCCGTTTTTGCGCGTGAATTCTTTGGTTTTTTGTGTACTTTGATCGACATATCCTGTAAACTGACGCCGTGAATAATTTTAGGTATGCCCATTTTCAAATTCCATGTGTCCGTCAAATCGGCTGTAAGCATGCTTCTCGTGGTATGTGGAAGTGTTGTCTGGACTTGGCTTATGTTGTTGCGTATAAAAAGCGTACCGTAATTTAGAGTAGGGGTCGATTCAGTCGAAATTGCTTCGGTTTTATTTCTTGGAGTTTTTTCGAAGGTTTTGT